>APFE031073144.1:44450-64940 GCA_000404065.3 Pinus taeda | reverse complement strand
AACACTATGAATGTACACCAGAAAACCAACAACACTTCTCTATAAGATACAAAATTCCAGCCTCTGGATCTCTGTGATGAGGGATCCATATATAGATGATTGAAGGGAGGTGAGTCATCTTCTGGGGTCTTGATCAGTGTCCTCTCTCTGATAGTTCCTACTTCCACTTGGAGAATGGTGATCTCTTACTCATTCCTGGTCGAAAACAGAGAGGCAAGTGTCAGAGGGGAAGTCTCTGGAAGATTCCATGATCTTCCACCTCACATTTTTTCCTTTCCATTTTTCCATTCCCAACCATCACACCCTACAGAGGAGCCATTCAGTATGCATCACACCTTGTACACTGGGAAGGTGATATGCATTGCACCTTCTGCATTGGGTTTTCAGTATGGTCCAGTTTTGACCATTTATGAGCAGTTTTCAGTGGAGAACTTCTGGGATATGATGTAATCAGCCGACCTTGTTCCTTTAGGCAGTGAAGCAACACTTTTAGGGACTTAGGAGCCCTCAGTTTATGGAAATTTATGATTGGGGTTGAAGTGCCCAAAAATTTCTATAACAATAGGAACATGTACCCAAAGGACATGTGAATGTGGTCTTATCTTAGTCTTCAGGGTTGATATGTATTTGGTCATATCTACTAAATCCATCCAAGAAGGAGAAGAATTTAATTTCCTACAAGGCCATCTAGGACTTGGTCAATGAAGGGAAAAATAAATGGTCCTTCTTTGTAGCCTTGTTAAGTTCTCGGTAGTAAACAAAGATCCTCCTCTTCCCATTTTTTTTGGGAACTAAAATAAGAGAGGACACCCACTCACTATCTAAAATGGGATATATGAACCCCATATCCAATAGATTTTCTAATTCCTCTTTCATAGTACCCTTAGGAGCTGGGTTCATCCTTCTTTATGGTTAGCACACATGCTTACATAACTCTTTGATGTAAACATGATGAGTACATATTGAGGGATATATACGTTTCATTTCCTTATAATCCTAAGAAAAATCATACAGATGTTGCCTAAGAACACAACATAATTTTTCTTCTTGCTCAGCATAGAGAGAGGGGTTGATCTCTATAGTTCTAGATTGGCCAATCTCCCCAACTTTGGCATGTTCTAGGCTAGATTCAGCATATATATTTTTTGTAAGATATAGTTAATAAGGTCATCTTCATCAAGTTCCCTTCCTGCTACAATGGTGTCAAGTGTGCAGAGTGGATAGGGGGTTATTTGACAAAATTCTCCCTCTTCCTCATCCTCTTACCATAGGGGTAAATCATGCTTAATAGAGGGTTGAGAAGGAGGATAATACACAAGTTGTTTTAATAAATTTCCATTCTTAATAGTCATGTTCCCAACCCTACAACTAATGTAGGCATCAATACTGGAAACCTAAGGTCTTCCTAGGATGAAAGGGTAACCATTAAAATTGGTTTTGGGTTGGATGACCAAAAAATATGTGGGGTATTCCTAGGAGAAAATGGAGACCATGAAATCCTCAAAAAATCCTTGAAGAGCTATTGTTGATATGTAAGATGCATCAATGTAGTGGTCTCGCTCAAATGCCCTTGGATATTGACTTTCAGTGATCCGAATTGGATCCATAAAGAATAATAAAAAGAACCATGGTTGTACCAGGTCGGGACATACTTCAAAGAATTGAGAGTAGCAAACAAAAAGACCTCTAAACTAGTGGCAGTTGGCAGCCAGCATGGAATGACAAGGACCTCGGTCAAAGCGCACTGACGAGGCCCATGGAGATTGTGCAAAGGCAAAATTAGCCCCTGGGAAGCTTAGATTGGGAAACAGAGGCAGTTTTTGATGCAGGATTAGTGCTTATCACAAAAACTTTCAAAAGGAGGGGGCACTGTGTGCTTGGTCACATGGGCGCTGGGAAAACCGTGGGGAAAAAGGCTAAAGGCTAAGGCGAGACCCGTGCTCTAAAAACCAACAGTATTCATCGGGGCATCCTTGGGCGGTAAGCAGATTCGATGAAAACGAAGTGATTCCACTCAGTGCCTGACACATGGCAAGTGGAGGAGAGAGAAAACCATCACTCATCACATGCTAATGGTCGAGAAAGTCAATTGCGTGAAATGACCAGATGGCATTGGATTTGGGTGGCTCAAATCTAACGGTTGATATCGCGCCCAACGGTAAGACCAAATGTAACAAGGGATTAAGCCATGATCTAAACGAATTTGAGGTCTGATTTGACTGCCCATGTGGCGAATGACTCATTTCATGATGTAACTAAAGAATCAAACCGATAAAGCAAGCTGGCGTAGTTTGTAGGAGGACAAGTGGCCACACCCTGTGAGTCTGATGATGACACCGAGACAAGGAGCTCCAAGAGAAGCTGTAGCAAGTGATCCAGTGGAGTTGGAATAGGAATTGAACAAACATGAGCTTTAGTGGCCTTAAAGCCATGCACAGACCAGTAGAAGGAACGACGATAGAAGAACATAGAAAGTAGACAGAGAAAGCAAAAAGCAGTAAGAAGACAAAGGGCTGAGCTAACCAAAGGCAGCATCGAGCACCAAAGGGCTTGAGAAATTCAAGCCATCCCTGAAGGGGATCTGTCAGGGCCAAGCATGACATTGGGCTCCTTCCATTGTAGACCCGAGAGGTCGAAAAGCTGGTAAAGGCAAGAGTTTGTGTACTATAGTGGCTTGGGGAATACAAGAATCACCCTGGCAATCTATCCTATGGCAGGAGACTCTTATTGAGCTCCTTCTTTATAATTCTCTGCTTTAAGGCACAATAAAGAAGGCCACCACTGAAAGCTGGATCAGATATGTATCCTTGGAGGATAGGGTGAACTCCTTATTAAATTCTTGTGTTCTTATATTTGCTTACTGTGTTTCTTTGTTGTCTTCCATTTTCAAGTGGCTATGTTTTTGCAATATGATCGATCCATTGCTTGAATAACCTAGACACACACAAACACGAGTCTTTAATACCTCCATTTAATAATTCTTAACAGAGATCACTCATAGGGTGGATATTAGATCAAGTGGTATCAGAGCTTTAGGTTGTAAGGTTAGACAAGCTTATGTTGGTTTAGCTGTTGAATGCTCACTAGATCAAAGCTCAAATTAGGAGAAGGAGAGTTGGTCGAAACTAATCCTGAGATTGAGAGAGTCTATCCTCAGAAGACAATGTTAGAGGAAGGTTCTGTGGGGCCAGACCCTCAATTCATAGAGAGTTTCCTAGCTATAAAGTCTATGGTATAAGAAATGTATAGGGACTTTAGAAAGCATAAGGATGAAGATTCATCAGGCTCTAAGATAAAAAAAGAAGATGAATCTCATTCCCATGACCACTCAAAAGGAAAAAGGAAAGAGGAAAAATTTCTCACACCTCCTAATAGCCCTGTGCATAATAAGAAAGCAGCTTTGATCAAGCTAGCTGTTAAGTTCAACTTTCCTATATATGATGGAAAGCTAAACTCTGAAAAGTTGGGCAATTGGATTAGAGAAATTGATGTGTATTGCAGAGTGCAGAACATAGACTTAGACAAGAGTAAAATCTAGCTGGCAAGCCTACACCTAGGAGGAACTGCCTTGGTTTGGTGGGAAGGTAGAACCCAAGATGACATGAAAAGACATGGTAAGACTATCTCTATCTGAAGTGACTTTGTTTTTGCAATCAAGAAGCAATTCTATCCATTAGCCTACATGCAACAAGCCATGACAAGTTGGAAAACTCTTCGACAGTTGAAAGGGCAAAGTGTGCAAGGGTGCACTCAAGAATTTAGAAAGAGAGTATTGATTCTAGGGATCTCATTAGACTCACCAGAGACTCTTTTGAAGTACGTTGGTGGTCTACACAGCTACATGAGGCATAACATCCTCATGTTTAATCCCACTAGTATAGATGAGGTATCTATACAAGCTACTCATCTAGAGGCTATAGGAAAGAGTGGAAATCCAAAAGTTGGGGGACCATCCCAACCCTTTGCAAGCAAAAGCAAGGAGAAAAGAAAGCAGAATTGGAAAGAAAGGAAGGCTAAAACTGCATAGAAAAGCAAAGCTTCGTGCACTCACTATAAAAAGGATGGGCACGATGATGAGCACCATTGGATTTTGCATCCAGTGCTGAGACCTAAGAAGTCTGAGGGCAAGAAGAAGAAGAATCCTACAACTATTGAAAAAGATTTGGGGTCAGACTCGGGAGATGAAACAATAATTGTAGCCACAGGTATAAAAGGTAAGAATTCTAAAGCATCTACTAGTAATTCTACTCAATCTATTATTGATGAAGAACATGAGAGAAAAAGACACGAGCTTTTCCATATTCAAGTTGTTTACAAACATCAAAAGATTGATACTTTGTTTGATAGTGGCTCACAAGTAAATGTGATTTCTGAAGCAATTGTAAAGAAATTGGGATTAGCAACTACACCTCACAAGAAACCATACCCATTAGGATGGTTGAATATATAAAGCACAACTACAATGACTAGAAGTGCAAACTCAAGTTTTCTTTTGGGTCAGCATTTGTAGATGAGGTTGAGTTAGACATAATTCCTTTGGATATATGTGGAATTGTTTTAGGGAGTCCTTACTTGTATGATAGAAAAGCTATTTTCTATAGAGCTAAGAACAAGTATCTACTTGTTAAAGATGGTATTGAATACTTTGTAAGAGCTCATAAGCTCAAGAATAATTATACTCTCATAAACTCAGGGTAGAAGAAAAGAATGATAAATTCATGCAAACAATTCTTACTAATGGTTGTAAAGGAAAAGAAACCTGATAAAACTGATATATTTGAGGGCTGTAATGCTAAGTAGCAAGTTGATATAGAAAAGATTGTTTCAGAGTATGATGTCATGTTTCAGGAACCTAAGGTCTGCCACCCAAAAAGGAAATAGTACATGATATTATTTTGCAGCAAGATGTTCCATTGCCTAACAATGGAATGTACAAGTTGTTTGCTTTAGAGAATGCTGAAATCAAGAAGCAGGTGCAAGAGTTGCTCGAGAAGGCGTTCATCAGGCCTAGCACATCACCATGTGGGTCAGTAATCATTTTGGTGAGAAAGAAAGATGGTTCGTGGAGAATGTGCATTGACTACTGAGCACTGAATAAGATAAAAATAAAAAATCATTATCCCCTTCCTCACATAGATGATATTTTAGATCAATTGAAGGAAGTTGTTTCTTTCACCAAGTTGGACTTGCACAGTGGATACCATCAGGTCAGAGTTGCAGAGAAAGATGCATGGAAGACTGCTTTCAAAACAAAGCATGGATTGCATGAGTGGATGGTTATGCGTTTTGGCTTAACCAATGCCCCTGCTACTTTCATGAGATTAATTAATGATGTACTTAGGCCTTTTCTTGATAATTTTGTTATTGTGTATCTGGATGACATTTTGATTTTTAGTAAAATGTGGGAGGAACACTTAAAGCATGTTAAGAAGACATTATATGTCTTGAAAAGAGAAAAAATTTATGTTAAACTCTCCAAATGTGAATTTGGCAAAACATCTCTAAATTATTTGAGTCATTTAGTAGGGGGTGGTGAATTAAAAATAGATCCCTCTAAAGTGGCAGTCATTGTAAACTGGCCTAAACCCAAGTCTGCTACAGAAGTGAGAAGCTTCTTAGGAGTAGCACAATATTGGAGGAAGTTTATCTCTAACTTTTCCTCAATTGCAACTCCCTTACATGCTTTAACAGGATTGAACAAGGTGTTTCAGTGGGGAGGTAAACATGAGAAAGCTTTTGACACCTTGAAAGAAAAGATTAGTATAGCACCTATACTAGCACTGCCTAATCTACAAATACCATTTGAGATCCAAATAGATGCTAGTGACTATGCCATGGGAGCAGTGTTGACACAGCACGGTAAACCCATATGTTATCATTCTGAGACTTTTAATTATGTAGTAGCTTACTATCCTACATATGATAAAGAATTGTATGCATTAGTTCAGAGTGTGAAAAAGTGGAAACATTACTTAATGGGAAAATAGACAGTAATGCATACTGATCATCAACCACTTCAATATCTACACTCCCAAACTAAATTGTAGCAATCAAGGCACTACAGGTGGATGGGTTTTCTACAACAGTTTCAGTTAGTCATCAGATATAAAAAGGGCATACATAACAAAGTTGCAGACATGTTGTCTAGACCCATTATAAATGCATCTACTATACTTAAGAATAATTGTATACCACATGAAAGCTACATTCAACAATATGCTCAAGATATAGACTTTAAAGATGTATATGCAACTTTGAGTCAAGGAAAAAGGGTAGAAGAATTGGATTATCATGTGAAGGACTGACTCTTATATCATTGTGGGAAACTCTGCATTCCACAAATAGAGAGAGTAAAGATAATCAGAGAGGCGCACACTTCTCTGATATTAGGTCACTTTGGGGTAAGTAAAATAGTTGCACAACTGCAAATATTTGGTTATTGAAAAAAATGAATGAGACAGTTTCTAGATATGTGAGAGGGTGTACTATGTGTGCTAAAAGTAAGCTTAGAAATAGAAAACTAGGCTTGTACACTCCCTTACCAGTTCCTGGTCACCCTTAAGAAAGTGTTTCTATGGATTTTGTTGGGGGACTGCCTAAGTCTAGAAAAGGTCATGATTATTTGTATGTGGTTGTGGATAGGTTCAACAAAATGTGCATTTTGATACCTTGTAATAAGCAGATTACAGCTGAACAAACTACAAACCTATTCTTTGAACATGTATGGGTTCATTTTGGGTTACCCACTTCTATTGTATCTAATCAAGACACTCGATTTTTGGGGAAGTTTTGGTCAAGTCTGTGGGAGCTGATAGACACCCAACTGAAGAAAAGCACAAATTTTCATCCACAAACTGATGGCCAGACAGAAGTAGTTAACAGGACAATGATCCAGCTACTTAGAGGATATTGTAGGAAACATCCTAAACTTTGGGATGAACACTTATATTATGTACAACATACTTACAACAGAGCAAAACATTCTTCTACACAAAGATCTCCGTTTGAGACCTGTTTTGGTTTCACACCAAGGTCTCCTTTGGATTTTGTCTTTGGTAAAGATACCACCGTTGATGGACACAGTGATGTGTACAAGGAAACTAGGTTCATTGAACAGATCCAAGAGATCCACCAGGCAGTACAGGAACAACTGGAAAAGAGCCAAGCCAAATACAAGGAAAGTCATGACAAGCATCGGGTGGAGCATAGTTTCCAAGTTGGTGACTAGGTTTGGCTGTACATCAGCAAGGACAGTATGCAAGGTGAAGGTAAAAAGCTAAAGCCTATTAGGTATGGACCCTTCAAGATACTTGAGAGGATCAGTGAAAATGCTTTTCACCTTGATTTACCATCGTACATGCACATCTACTCAGTCGTAAATGCAGATTGCTTGAGATTGTTTGAACCTTCAATGAATGAGGATCCTGAAGAACAAAGTCAATTGCCTTCTATTGATGACCTGCTACTTGAATATCTGAATGAATTACAAGAAGACACAGTCTTGGATAGGAAGGTGAGGACAATGCGTAGAGGAGATGTTGAGTACCTCTGAATTGGACTCAAAGGTTCGAAGCCGAGCAGTGTAAAGTGGATTGAGATTGGACAAGTGAGACAATAGTACCCACACTTAGTCGATTCTTAAGAAAAACCAACTTTTGGTGGTCCAAAAGCTTTTAAGTGGGAAGGCCATGATGTGAATTAGATCCATAAAGAATAATCAAAGGAACCATGGCTATACCAGGAAAACCGTGGGGAAAATGGCTAAAGGCTAAGGCAGGGCCCGCGCTCTAAAAACCAACGGTATTCATCGGGGCATCCTTGGGCGGTAAGCAGATTCAGTGAAAATGGAGTGATTCCACTCAGTGCTCAACATGTGGCAAGCAGAGGAGAGAGAAAACCACTACTCATTGCACACTAATGGTCGAGCAAGTCAACCGCATGAAATGAGCAGATGGCGTTGGATCTGGGGGATTCAGATCTAACGGTTGATATTGCACCCAACGCTAAGACCAGATGTAATGAGGGATTAAGCCATGATCTAAAAGAATTTGAGGTTCAATTTGATCACCAAGGTGGTAGATGACTCATTCTAAGATGTAACTAAAGAACCGAACCGACAAAGCAAGCTGGCATAGTTCGCAGGAGAACAAGTGGCCACACCTTGTGAGTCTGATGATGACGCTGAGACAGGAAACTCCAAGATAAGCTGTAGCAGGCAATCCGATGGAGTTGGAAGAGGAATCAGACAACCATGAGCTCGAGTGCCCTTAAATCCATGCATAGACCAGCAGAAGGAACAACGACAGAAGAACGGAGAAAGTGAAAAGCAGGAAGAAGACAGAGGGCCGAGCTGACTAAAGGTAGCGTCGAGCACTAGAGGGCTTGAGAAATTTGAGCCATCCCTGAAGGGGATCTGTCAAGACCGAGCACCACATTGGGCTCCTTCCATTGTAGACCCAAGAGGTCGAAAAGCTCACAAGGACAAGAGTCTGTGTACTCTAGTGGCTTAGGGAATCCAAGAACCACCCTACCATGCTGTCCTATGATAGGAGACTCTTATTGACCTCCTTCTTTGTAATTCTCTGCTTTAAGACACAATAAATAAGGCCAGCACTGAAATCTGGACCGGAAATGTATCCTTGGAGGATAGTGTGAACTCCTTATTAAATTCTTGTGTTCTTATATTTGCTTACTGTGTTTCTCTGTTGTCTTCCATTTTCAAGTGTCTATGTATTTGCAATCTGATCGATCCATTGCTTAAATAACCTAGACACACACCAACACATGAGTCTGTAATACCCCCATTTAATAATTCTTAACAAAGATCACTCATAGGGTGATTATCAGATCATTTAGCATGGTTTCCCTAGTCATCACATTGATTGCATCCCCAAGATTAGTCAAGGTATTAGGGACCATAATTCCATCGATGTGCACATCCACCATTGGGTTACTAGGACCTAAGTAATTGGGGGAGATCACCCTCCCAAGCATAAGATCAGATAGGTTTATAACAATATTGATGGTGGTGGTATCTCTTCTTCTTCTCCCAGGTATTTTGAAATATTTATCTTTAATAATTTTTTTGTAAATGGGAACATATTTGATGGCTTGGAGAAGGGGTATCTTGACACACAAGTTTTTCAATTCTCCCGAAAGTTAAACTTCTTCTAGGGCGTGTTAGTTAGGGTGGTGTTATAGTGGCTACAAAATCCTCCAAAATTTTGGCTTGCACTCAAATTTCGGAGCCTTCCTTGCTCTTTCCCTTTTTGGTGGCAAAAAATTGAGCTCATTCCATGAACTCTCTTAGAGTCTTTTCACCCCTTTTTGCTTGTTTGGTCAAATGTTGTCTTTTGGCATGTTTGATCATTTTACCTTTCTTGCGGTCCTTTTATGGTGATCTCGAAGGTTGGTCTTTTTGTATTTGATTTGTCCTAGCTATGAAAACATCTATTGCACTCATACAAAAAGTTTAAAGCATTATCGCACAAGTGTCATCACGGTCATCCTAATTTCACATCAAGTGTTGCACTTCCCACTTTTGTTCTAGGACAGTCTGTTATAGATCTATTTGGGCACATCAAATCCCAACATTCATATCAGTGTTTTAGGGTTCATCAAACCCTAATTTTAGTTGCTTCATGCCCTAAACAAGTCACCCTTTTCAATGCCTCCATCCCAAACAGTTTCATGACTTGAAGACATCCAGAAATGGCCTCTAGAGGGACCAGCGTAGGTAAGACCTTATGAAGGTGCATTGCAGAGAACTTAAGTCGACTGCTAGGGTGCTCTATAGAGAACTTAGGCTTCCTTTCACATACACTGGGAAATAATGAGTGAAATTCACATAGGGTTTGGGGAATATTCTTATCTTTTGGAGTCATCTAGAAGTTTCCCTGACTTATCAACTCCTATGAGCTCGAAAATGGATAAGGAATGAGTTAAGGTGCATCCTATCCTCTCATGCCTTCCTCTATGGAACTAATTCTAGGTATGGAAGGCCATTCAATGCCACCATTAATGACAAAACCTCCTTCATCTTCCTCTAAATTGACAACTCATCTAAGTGATCAGGGGCTAGACTATGTTGAATTGTAAGGAGATAATGCTGCTATGAGATTTGGCTTTGAAGAAAGTATTGTGATGCTACAAATTTGTCATGATTTTGATGTGATGTGGATGGGATCCAAGTTGGAGGAATGGCTTTGAATCAGACACCAATGGTTGTATTTCCTTATTCTATCTAATAAAGTGTTTGAACCTTTTTCCCATATGTTTGTGTTGTTTCACAATGCTTATATGTGTGAATTGTATCTGATTCCTTTCACTTATATTCAATAGATCGTATGCTTTGATAGGTTTTTGTCTTCTGTTGTGTTTACAAGGTACTTCTCAAGCAGATTAAGTACGCGAAGGAGTGACGGAATTGATACAAGGGAGATGAGAGGAAATCAGAACTACAGGTAGGCCTTCTATCTTCTCATCTTATCTAATTCTTATAGGAAAAGTCTAAGACACTTTAAACTTTTGTTCTAGATACAACTACTTATCTAGGGAATTAGTATTTATCCATAGATACTAAATTCTCCAAAACAAATTGGCGACTATACTGGGGAGAAAATCCTCTTTTCTAGTAGCTTATCCACCTCCTAAGACATCCTTGTAGACCTCATTTGTCTTCATAGATTGTAATTCAACTATTTACATTGAAAAATTGGTCAAAACTGTGTCAAGTTGCCTCTTGAAATGGCTTACTATCACCAGCGCAGGTTTGTGAGGGACACAGTGCACTGTAGAGCACCCCTAGCTTAGGGACAATGCTCTGAGCACACTGTCTCCCACTCTGGGTTGTGTTGATCCTCTTAGGATCAGTGTCCCACCTTTGGAAAGAGTTTTTTGCCAAATTTTCTTTATTTGATTGTTTGTTGATTGATCAATGAATGTTATGTCTCATAAAATGAGTTGTTATCTCCTGGTCTAGCCCAACTTTGATTGGATTGATTAATGTTTCTTCATGTTTTCTTTGTCATTATTGATCAATAGTCAAAGTTAGGATATAATTGATTAATCTTCATTTGAAAGAAAGTGTCGTAAAGTATTCTCTTCCTTCGAATTATAATTGTCGTAAAAGTCTTCGTTCTTATGAAATAATGATTGATTGTGTGTGCATATTTCCTTTTGTTCATATTCACATTAAGTAAATTGAAAATAAATACATGCATGATGCATTGAAAAATTTTGTTTGTGCTCATAGGAATAGTGTAAAGAAATTGCATTTAGATTGTGGTCTTTGCTCTTTGATCAAAAGAAATCTGATTGCTCTATCCCTAAGTAGCTAGGATTTTCATTGTTAAATTGAATGGAAAGAATTCTTATCATGATAGTTGCATTCCTAGGAATTTCAAAATACATCATGTGGTGAAATTGAAAGGAAAATTCCTAAGCAAGATCAACTTAAAATTAACATCAATTTACCTAATGGAGCATTTTCATTAACGAGAACATTTAGTGGTTCTAGTATAGAGACGTGTTCCGATGTCATAAAACAAACTAGCTATTGCTAAATTTTTTGCTATACATCCCAAGTGTGATACCTCATTCCACGTACGTGAGTATATCGTAGCTCATCCACGTACCTTCGGGTATATGGGGTGGTGTTACAGTTTGTAAAGTATAAGGGAATGCTCTCACTATGCAGTTTTTCATTAGACAATGCTTATATGGACTGGGCCTCCACATACCTTCAGGTATATATGGGAGGACAACTCTAGGTTGCTATCCATCCTTAAGTAACTGAGTCGGCCACCTTGTAAACTGTAATATACCGAACACAACATTCGGGGAGATTGCCTGCCCCTACTTCTTGGTTTGCTAGGAGGTATTCTACAGTTCATAGTTGCTTGGTAAACCTTTTGCCTAGCATACCCCTTTTTGTTTATTTCTTTTTTGATAATAAAATTAATCAGCAATCGTGGAGGAACATCAACCCTTACCTCGTCATTCATGGAGAACAACGAGCAAACCACCTTTGCCACCCAAAGCGACACCTATTCAGACAAAGCAGTCCCACTTAACTGAGTCTAGTACATCAATAACTCCTAGTTCTTCATCTGAATTACCTAAATCATCTATTTCGGTAAGTACCGAGACTCCAATTACTCCAACTATTTCTGGTACATTTGTTCCTGAAGAAGAAGCTTCACAATTACCTGAGGACATTAGCATTGATCCTAGTGAAACACTAATCGAGGCTGTTCAACAACAAGTTGATCCTCAATTTGAATTTGCTCAACTAGAAAGTACTTTTGAATTTGAATCAGTTCAACCAGAAGTTGATCCAGAACCTATCCCAATTCAAACGGAAGCTACATCCGAACTTGAAGTTGTTTAGAAACCTCTTATAGAAATTGTTGTTCATTTACCTGAACATTTGGAATTTGAAATTGAACATTCAGAAGTTGTTACTTTACTAGAGGATGATCAACTAGTTACCCCTCAGGCATCAGTAACTACTAAAACTTCAACTTTATCAACACCAGAAATCTTTTACGGACCTGGCGAAGTTCTTCCACTAGGTTTAATTGCTATAGAGGAAGAATTGGAAGAAGATTCTACACCAGGAACCCCTTTACATTTTGGAGCTGGGCTTTATCTTTATCCTCATACTCCTCATTTTACTGCTCCATTTGATCCTGCTTATTTTCAAGTACCCGTCAAATCTTTAGGACAAATTTTGGGTCAGTTAACTATGGATGAACAACCGTCAACATCTCAGATTGTGCGGCAGAATCTTTTGTTGCAACATCCTCGATGCTTTATACCACATCTGAGTCACACCTGTATGGTGAACTGTCCATCTTAGTTGGTTACCAATCTTTATCTAGAACCCACTCAGGGGTTGCTTCTACACCATGGTCATCACCCATGTCCTCAACCAAAATTTTGCTTAGTTCTTCTCTAACGAGAACTCAACAGTTTGATCCTACATATTAATATCAAGCTTGGAAATATGGTCAAAAAATACCTATGTATCCATTAAATACTGGATTGCCACCATATGGGGAGAAATATGCTTATTCACCATATCCCCCTTATTCCGGAGGACCATCATATGGTAATATACCATAGTATTCAGGTCAATTTGGAATTAGAGTTTGTCAATGGCAACTAACAATGCCAGTTCAACCCAGGTTTGTGTATCAAACACAACCAATGCAAACTGTGTCAGCTACTCCTACCACACTTGTTGTTACTATTGTACCATGGTTATAAGTTCAAACTGTTGTATCTCAACTGGTACAAATTAATCCTTCTACCTTGCAACCACAAGTTTCAGGTGAAGAAGTTCAAATTCCTTAAGTTGTCATACAACAACTACTTGTTTATGAGGTTTAGCAGCAACCTCAGGTTAGTATACCCTTTATCTGGACTGACCCAAGCTTACATTGGTATAGTTTATTCACAACCTAGCCAACCTTTCATTGCTGGGCAACAAAAGCCGTTAAATCAATAACAGTTTTATCAAAAACAACAAAAGTTGATTCAATAACCGTGGCAGCCTCAATTTTAACAACCCCAATTCTAGCAAATCCAACTCCAATTTTCACTTACTCAGCAAGCTCAACCTAGGTTTGGTCAATTCCAAGCTTACCAAGGTCCTCATTTGTTAGACACCTAATCCTCAATGGGTTAGTGTGGAAACCGAATAGACAAAAGGAAGTCCAAGAGACCTTGGGATGTGAAACCCAACAGTCAAACCATGTACTATAAATGTATATCTCTTGTTAATAAAAATGTATTCTCATGTTTTATCTTTCAGATAATGTTGCTGCCCATGTGTGTTTAACATGGTATTAGAGCTATGATGTGTGGCCTGTGTAGTTTTGTTCCTCACAATTTATGCCTTAGGTAAATAAAATAAAATAAAATAAAAAATTCCATGTTATTATTTCCTGTGCAGTTGGTCTGACCTACCTTGAATAACGTTGGCCTGGTCTTCATTACCTATAACGTTCCATGCATACCTAAAGCTCCTGAGCACTTTGCCTTCTTGCGGCCTTCCTGCATGTTAGAACTATCATTCCTTAGCCTCATATGCAACGATTTTTTCCTGAGATATTATGCCCTGACATGACATTCTACTATGCCAATTGTGTTAGGTAGAAAGGAATCAAATGCTTATCATTTGATATCTGTTGTTAATATTTGCTAGTTATGCGTTATGTTTTCTACCCTGCATTTCTCTGCCAACTCTGTCAATCCTGACATTTACTCAGTGTTGTTGATTCTCTTTCTCCATGAATAAGTGCTGGTCTCTATCCCATGCAATTGGAAAATAAATTCAAGCAAAGAAAAAGGAAACAGTCCTTGCTTGGATTAGTCAAATATCCCCTCATCTCATTGGGATATTATGTAGTTTCACTGTTTTTTAATTCCAAAAATTGTTAAAGTGAGTTGATTGCTTATTTGTGAAAAAGCCCATTGAGCTTTCTGTGGGTGAGTGTAACAAATGCATATTGCACCAAAGCTTGCTTGTGGAGAGGGCCACCCACTGTCTGGGCATCCCACAGTTTAGATAAACCCATTTTCTTGTCTGAAAATAAATTTAAACTACAATCCATCGATACCAATCTACTGGTTTTCTCTTGAGGTTCGAACAGGTGTCAAGATCGAGTCTTGTGGCACCTCCTGCATCTTTAAAGTCCAATCTGGCTTTGTGCATATACGTTGGTGTGGAGATATCAAAGCAGCTGGTGCTAATGGGGTTGTTTATGGCATCAATTCCTCTAAAGATGAGGATGATGGGTATGTACATGGTTCTAGGGAATTAAGACTGATATCTTCCCCTGAAAGCTTGGCTAGAGACACATAGAATGCTATCTAATATCAAAGACAAAACTTTAGAATTCAACTATTATTCTAATGAGCATGTTAACATGGAGCGGGAGGCATTGTGACTGAAGGTGCCGAGGTCCTTGATGCTTTTTTGGTTTGTCAAAATATACATTGCATGAAAGGTCATGAGTTCGATTAGCTGCATGAGTTGTAGCCAAAGGAGGTCCTGAGATTGATATCGGAGAGGTCCCACGGGATGCAGTGTTTTTGGCGAATTTCATGAATGAGTGCTCCACAGGCTTGTCTTGAGAATTGAATAGTAATTTCCAGTTATACAGCGACTGGTCAGAAGAACTACTCCCTTCTTTGGGGTATAATTCAAACATGAGAGTTTTGAAAATTGGGGATTCCGATGCGAATTTTGGACTAGTGCAGTGAGTGTGGAATACGCCTCTATTTTGGTATATAAAGCCTCTGTTGAATACACCTCTGTTTTGGTATATAAAGCCTCTGTTGAATATGCTGTCCATACATTTCTGATATATACCGATGATATATACTTCTAATATAATACAGAGAACGTGCATATAGATGCTTTTTGCAGAAGATTGAAAGATACTGTAACTATTCACAAACTATTTATTGCCTCCAAATCCGAATATTCAGCTATTTTCTAGTGGAAATTTCATGGCTAATTGTGGTTAACAAATTGAATATAGTTTCTATCTTATCTTGCAAACACCTCAACATGATCTATATGATCAAATAGCTATAGATGTGAAAGTCTGGAGAATCAGAAGCACCACAGAACAGCTTCACTGTGGCGTGGAGAGCAGAGAGACTCACACAAGAGAAGTTGTGTGTGAAAGAAACATTTGGAATAATCCTTTCATTGGTGCATAGCTCCTACAAGTGGGTCACTGTTGTGTTCATAATTCTTATTGGAATACTGTAGGTATCGTTGACTCTTTATATATTGGATTCTGGCATATGCATTGTTAGCCCTCCATAAATTCTGTGTGATATATGAGGGCAGATTGTTTTCTTTGAAGAAATGGCAAGATCAGAGAATATTTGTTCGTACCCTAGTCAAAGCATTTATATATGAGAATTCAAGTCCTTTCCATGACATGGTGCTATAGTTGTTGAAGTTTTGATAGCCATCATTTTTGCGTTGAAAGTGAAGGAGTATTTGAAGGATCCAAGCAAGTTTGCAGTTGCTGTTGCTGCAGTGTTGCATTGTATTTAAAACTCATTAGAGTTTTTTTGTCTACATATATATGCATTGATTCCTTGATTCAACTGCTACATAAGAGTTTGGTGTGATGTATAAAGGCTGTGATTGTTTTGACAAATAAAAGTAATCTTTTGTGGAGAAAAGTTTAGTCGGTTGTATTGTTAGAACATAGTGTTGGTCATGAGTAAACTCTTATTTTTTATGTAACGGATTGTAATTTGTGGTTACTAGTTGCACACTAATAATTTTTTGTGCATTTATAAATGATATTTCTATGTACTATGAGTGGGTATTACTTTTTTGCATTGAGCAGTAGTTGTGATCAGTTTTTTAAGGTGTAATTCTAACATTGAAGAAAAAAATGACTAGAATCAATAAAGTATTAGAGTTCCTCAAAACTCTGATATTGTCTACTAATCATGATACATTAAAAGTTAGCAAAGTTTCTCTCATAAACATTTAGGTTTGTCTACAAAATGCACTGGAGAAAACTGATTTTTTGCAGCTCGAATCTCAGCTACAGCAAGAGGAATTAAAACAGAGTCATCATTCCGAACTTGTTTCTATTCAGAACAATGAAACAGACTCCCATAAACAACAAGAAAATATTGTTGAATTTCATTCATATATAGTGCCCAATAAAGCAGTAGTTTTACATGCAGATGCAAAACCTCAATTTGCACTTCCCAAGCCCATCATCAGACCTTGGGAACAACTTGTCCACAACAAGCATAGAACTAGTCTTGGATATGACAAGGATGTGTCCTTTCATATTCCAAACTACCCAAAGCCCATTTAGTTTTAGAGTATTGGATTCATTCATGACAATTCACCGCCAGTTGTTCTAGATTCTGCCCCTCTTCCACAGCCACAACAACAACAACAGATTGTGAAATGCTAACACTATGACCGAGTTGGCCATTTGAAAGATCATTGTTTTGATCTTCATCCATGTAAGCACTATCATAAAACCACCCATTCCTCACACAAATGCTTCAGAAACAAATGTCATGCAAGAACAAAGATTCATCTTGGATGGATCGCTTCTTGGCAATGGGTATCAACAACCAAGAAGATATTCCAATCACATGTTAGAACTTGTTCCAGAGTATTGAACAATCTTGCAGTTGAGTTTTCTCCATCATCTCACCTTGTATCTGACGGGGGGGGGAATGATGGTCAACTACAGGCTTCAAAGGCACATCAAGCGAGCCTGAGCCACAACTTGTCACACCAGATTCAGAGTTCTAGCCAGATACAAAGATGCCCCTGAGCATGCCTTCAATTGGTAATTTGGGACACTTCCTCTAGTAGATGACTTCAGCTTGCCAGTTTCGAAAGAATTCCAAGAACAAAATTGAGAACACTTCCTCTAGCAGAAGACTTCATCTTCTTGCCAGTTTTGGAAGAGTTCCAGGAATTGCATTAAGCATTCTAGAGTTGTTGGTCATCCTTAAACCATCACAAGTTGAGACTTCCCTTTTTAGGTTGAAGTTCTCCCTATTATGCAGGTGAATAGAACAATCTTAAATATGGTACGATCCATGCTCTTCTTCAAGAATGTAAAGATAATGTTTTGGGTTGATGTTGTTTTATGTGTTGCATATATAAAGAATAGATGTCCATCTAATGCTATTAAAAACAAGAATCCTTATGAAATGTGGTATGGACATGTTCCTTCGGTAAAGCATCTCAGGGTCTTTGGTTCCATTATGCTTTATCGAAGCAACATGTCCATACCACATTTCATAAGGAGTCTTGTTTTTCTCTTGTTATTACATTCCTGCGCCTACTAATGTTGCCCTGTATTGAATCGTTGTATACGGGCTTCATTCTAGCCACCATTGCTAAGGTTTTGAAAGGCTGTCATGAGTTATGTTGGGCATTGTAGTTCACCATGATCACCACCACTCATTGATCTGAGAGCCAGAAACTGTCAACATTGCAAAACCTCAAGCTTACTTTGTAGCGTAACAGCAGAAAGTATTTGATTAGTTTATTGTTGTTTCAAATCTGAGCGCCCAGTATTTGAATAGTTTATTGCGTCCTTTAGCTTCAGAGGCCTGGCGCACCCCATCATTGTTTATTTGTTTAATCAGTTAAAGAGAAGTTATGGTGGTGCTCTAAGCATTCGATTTTTGGGATGGTTTGTCAAAGATTACTCCCTCATTTAAAGTGCCATCAGATTTCGTTCGGATTGCTGGGATATTTTGGCTCTCTGGAGTCTTCAAAGCCTTCATGCAGGAAGCTAATCAGCTCAGCCTCTTCTTTATATATATATCTGGTCGGTCCATACCTCGACGAGCGTATTGATTGGTATTTGATATAATATTCGTTGATTGGTCAGAGAATATTGTAAATTTGAGATATTGCAAATAATTTGTTATGTATTGAAAGCTCAAAAATAGTGGATACAATGGATTATTCTGCCCATGTTTATACATATTTTCCATACCATGTAATATTTGAATGTAATGATGGATGCATTTACATCTAACATTGAAGGCATTTGAAGAAAATACATTCGGATAAAATATGTTGCATAAAGTTGTAGCATGAGGTATTGATGTACATATTGGTATATGAGGAAGAGATTTGAAATCTTTTGAGAATGCCCTTTTGAGTACAATTTTACTGTATATTGGCAGAAGTATTCTTCTATCAGCAGATTTTTTTTTTTTTACAGAATGCATTCGATCATATCCATGGTGGGAATAGTTCTCACTGGCAAGGAGAACTATCCTGAATGGTCCCGGATGATAAAACACACCCTCATTTTCAATGAGTTGTGGAAAGGAGTGTGTGTCGGAGAAGGAGACAATGACCCAGTACAACCTACCTCAGACAAAGAACTCGTCATTTCGGAAAACAAGAACAGCAAAGCTTATGCTTTAATCGCAGCATCTGTAAATGAAGAGGTGATTCGCCATATTTTGTCATATTCAACTACCTTTCAAGATTTACAAAAGCTGAAAGAACTCTATGACTCACATTATGCACTTGAAGTCATTCAACTCATGATCAAACTCTTCACTCTTGAACTACAAAATAATGATCCTCTTGCTCTTGCATCTGAAGTAAAGTCTATAATGCATGATATCAAATCCATTAAGGTTGAATTGGATATTCCTCTTATTTCTTTTCTCAAGGCACTTTATCCTACTTACTCCAATTATCTTGAGTCATTGCAAGAAAATGGAAATCTCAAAGATATAACCTTTGACTCTCTTGTGAAAAAGTTTGTTGAAAGAGAAAATGCTTTTGGAAAGAATACAACCCTTGAATCTTCTGAAGAGACTGTGTGCCTTGCTCATAAAGAAAAGCATCCCGCTCAAGATTCTACAAGAGGAAGAGGAAGATATTTCAAAGGCAGGGGGGGCAGACATTCTTAAGGAGAGAAGGTAGATTTGCACTGCATACACTGCAAAAGAAATAGATCACATGATGCCTCTACATGCAAGCTACCATGGGACAAAATTGAGCAGAAAAGAAACCAACAAAAAGGTAAAACTGATGATACAAACAAAGGTAAAGCACCTGAATCTGCTCACTATGTTGAGGCACAATGTAATATTGGAGTAAATGAAGATTTGTTTAATGCTTCACTTGCTTCATGGAAAAATGATTGGTTGCTTGATTCAGGAGCAACCTGCCACATGACTCATAGAAAAGATTTTTTTGAAGATTTCACTGACAATGCTGATGGAACAGTATACTTTGCAGATCAATCAAAAATCAAGCCATCAGGGCTTTGCACAATCAGGCTTAAACTGCCTGGTCTTCCAGACTTTCTTCTGGATCATGTTCTATATCTCCCACAACTCAAGAGAAACTTGATGTCCTTGGTCCGCCAGCAAGGTCACTCCATTCATATGTTTGATGGAAAGCTTGATGTAAGAAAAGAATCTGACCACTCACTTGTCATGAGGGGAATAGAAGAAGAAAGGCTTCTCAAACTGCAAGGAACATCTGCTCATGCACAACATTTCTCATACAATTCTCATCATGAAGTAGGTACACTTCCATCAAGTTTATTATGGCATGCTAGATTTGGAAATTTGAACTATGACAGTCTCCGCTTATTGAAGAAAAATGGTGTTGCTCGTTTTCCTACAATTCCTATAAAACTTAAGCAATGTGATGCTTCCATTCTAGGAAAGCATAACAAACAGTCTTTTCATGGTTCACATTCAAGAGCACATAGGAAGCTTGAACTTATTCATTCAGATTTATGTGGTCCAATGTTCCTTCTACAAATGGAAATAAATATATCATGACATTTATTGATGACTACACCAGAATGTGTTGGGTTTATTTATTGAAGAACAAATCTGATGCTTTTCAAACAATCAAGAATTTTCATAAATGGATTGAAAATGATGCACAATCTCATATTGGGTCTATTCACACTGATAATG
>APFE031073144.1:0-44430 GCA_000404065.3 Pinus taeda | reverse complement strand
AACATGTGGAATCTTCTTCTGAAGAACACTCTCCCCCACATGAAACTCCAACAACGGATGATGCTTTAAGTGATGTAATTGATAGAATTGGGAGACTCAATCTTGATTCAGTCCAAACTCAATCAACGAAGCAGCCTGGACCATCTCAGAAAGGTCCCCCAAAGTGGCTAACAAATTCACTTGAAAGTGTTCATTCTGATGAAGTTGGAAATATAGGAACCAGAAATTCAAACCAGAAAAATGGAGGTGATGTAGATGACTCTAATTCACCTGTTGATATGGATGTTTCTTATGATTGTGAATAGAACTTGTCTACAGATTTTGAACCAACTTCCTTCAAAGAAGCTGCTTCTCATGATGAATGAAAAGAAGCAGTGCAAAAGGAGTATGATGCCCTCATAAAGAATGACACTTGGAAGTTGGTTGATCCTCCATTAGGAACCAAACCAATTGGCTGCAAGTGGGTCTACAAGAACAAGTATAAAGCTGATGGCTCACTTGACAATCACAAAGCTAGGCTTGTGGCAAAAGGTTTTGCATAGAAGGAAGGGGTCGATTATGAGGAAACTTTTGTCCCCACAGCAAAATGGGCTACCATCTGGACACTCTTTGCACTAGCAGCTGAGAATGGTTGGAAAGTCCATCAACTGGATGTAAAAATTGCTTTCTTAAATGGAGATCTAAAAGAGAATGTTTTTATGTCTCAGCCTGAAGAATTTGCTGTGAAAGGACATGAACATAAACAAAGTTGTGAAGTCCTTATATGGCCTCAAACAAGCACCGTGATCCTGGTATTAAAAACTAATTGAGCATCTTCCGAAACTCAATTTCAAACATTTTGATCTTGATGATGCAACTTTATTTGTCAAGAAAGTTGGAAAAATAGTTGTATATCTTGTGGTATATGTAGATGATCTTTTGATGACAGGGAACAATGAAAGGTACACTGCATCCATAAAGAAGGAATTGGGGAAAAGTTTTGAAATGACTGATTTGGGTTATGTTCATTACTATCTTGGCATTGAAGTAACCCAACATCCAAAGTCCATATTTCTTTCTCAAAAGAAATACATTGGATATCTGTTGAACAGGTTTGGTATGACAGAGTGCAATCTCTTTACTACTCCAATGGAACAAAACTTAAAGCTCACATCTATTGAAGGCAAAGAATTTGAGGATGCAAAAAAGTATAGATAGCTTGTAGGAAGTCTCAACTACCTAACTACAACCAGACCAGACATTTCGTTTGCTGTTGGAATCCTCTCCTCGTTTATGCAAAAGCCTTGTGAGGGACATTGGTTTGCTGCAAAAAAGGTTCTAAGGTACTTGAAGGGAACTCAATACCTTGGAATCAAGTATACATAGGTGGACGACTTTAGCTTGATTGGATACTCTGATTTAGACTTCAATGGAGACAAAGAAACTGGGGTATCTACTTCAGGATATGCTATGATTCTTGGATCAGGAGCTGTCTCCTAGACATCACGCAAACAATTAGTTCCATCAGATTCCACAACAGAAGCAGAATACGTGGCAGCAGCTGAAGCAACAAAAGAAATTATGTGGCTCAGGAAAATTCTTGAAGATTTGTAGGTAAAACAAGTACAATCAACTCCACTCATGATTGAAAATACCTTTGCAATAAAGTTGGCCAAGAACCCAAAGTTCCATGATCGAATGAAGCACATTAATACTAAATATCATTTGATTCGACATCATGTTAAGGCCAAAACAATCCATCTCCATCATTGTTCCACAAATTAGCAAATTGCAGACATCTTCACCAAAGCGCTTGGAAGGGAAAAGCTTGAACAATTCAGAATGATGCTTGGACTCACCAACATCCCTTCAAATTAAGGGGGGGAATGTTGACACCTAATCTTCATGATTTGGTGAATTTATGTAAATAATTAAATTAGGAATGTGAACAGTCATCGGGAGATGAACTGAATAGTCACTCCCTATTGTATATAACAAAGACCTACCTAATGGAATAATACACGAATCAGTTTTTGTTTCGTGGAGTGACTGCCTGGCCTGACAGTTTCCCTCTTCAAAACAATAGGAGAACTTCCTCTAGCAGAAGAATTCAGCTTCTTGCTAGTTTTGGAAGAGTTCCAAGAACTACACTAAGCATTCCAGTGTTGGTGGTCATCCTTAAACCACCGCCCTTTATACCAACATTTCAGAGAGCACATTCAGCCTAGTGCTGCCATGCATTTTTGCACATTTTGTATTACACCTCTCTTCTTGGACTCATACATAACCCTTTGGATTAAGGGGGGGCAATGTTGGACACCTAATCCTCAATGGATTAGTGTGGAATATGAATGGACAAAAGGAAGTCCAAGAGACCTTGGGATGTGAAACCCAATGGTCAAACCATGTACTATAAATGTATATCTCTTGTTAATAAAAATGTATTCTCATGTTTTATCTTTCAGATTATGTTGTTGCCCATGTGTGTTTAACACAACAAGGCATTGCAGGTTATCGACAACCACACATTCAACCTCGTTATCAACAACCACCTTATGCAGGATTTGTTCAACAACAACCGTATCAAGGTTACCAAATGCAGATGCCCTATGTTGGTATGCAAAGACCTATTGCTCAGGAAATTCCATCATATCCTGGGTATGCTCAACCTGACTTGAATCAAAAGTTTCCATTTGTAGCAACTTTAGAATTACTAGATTTAAATCAGCTCACTAATGATCCAATCTTATATGCACCTTGGTGGTTGATAATTCTGCATAAGTTACCATCTAAAATTCTGAAATTTAACGGAAATCCTGAAGAAGACCCATCAAATCATGTAATGACCTTTCATTTTTGGTGTTCATCAAACTCCTTAAATGACGATTCGGTTAGACTTTGTCTTTTCCAAAGAACACTTACTAGTCTGACTATTAAATGGTACCTTGAGTTACCAAGATCTTTGTTCGACAATTTCACCACTTTAGCCACTACATTTTTGACCCACTTCTAGTTACCCATCAGATATGAGACTGGAACGAAACTCCTAACCAACTTTAAACAGATGATTGCTACCCATATATCAGATCATATTCATGAGTGGAAACGTTGTTGTCAAATGGTTAAGACATTTATTCCCGATCAAGTGTTAGCTGAGTGGTTCATAAAATCCTTGTTGCCATTAATCACCGAGGATGTGGCAAAAGGTGGAGTTGTCACAGAAGAGAACGTAATTGCTCGTGCCCAATACTTGGATTTTATTTACACACAATCCAACATGTTTTATGATAAAATTCCCAATGCACCCCGACCAGTTTTCACTGTTCCTCCTCATCCACAATCGAGCAAGGACTCTCATGCCGGCGATGGTGTGATCAGTTCTTCAAGCACGCAAATGGCAGGAAGACCATCTGGTCAAACCCTTGCCATTACCAATGAAACTACCAATACATCATAAAATACTCTTACTTCCAAAATTAATGTCATGTCATCTCACAAAGGTGAAAATACAAAGCAACCACGAAGTAAGAAAAAGGGGAAAAAAAGAAGAAGCAAATAGTTCACCTCCAGAGAAATCATTTGATTCCTCTTCTTCGACAAGGAAACCTCGTTATCCATGTCTAATCTGTAATGAAGAAAATTTTACAAGAGATTGTCCACACTGCTCCGAGGTATCTAAACTTTTAAAGGCTTCAACCCGGAGACTCATTTGGTTGCAATAGACCATGCTTTCACATCCAAAGTACTCATGTTATCCATCACAAAGCCACAAAACAAAGTTTTGGTGTCAATGAGAAACAAATATTATGGAAGTCCACCGTCATCGTCAAATAATCATGCCACTGATTAACCTCATCCTTCTACTTCGACTTCATCTGAAAATATCCCACCTATTGTACCAAAACCACCAAAGGTAGTTGTGCATAAATCGACATTTAACCCTCGGGCTCGAGCAACTCATAATTATAACATAATCGAAGATCTTTCTCAATCACCTTCTGCTATGTCGACACTCGAGGTGTTACAAAATTGTCCCTCCCAGAAGCAAGCTTTATTGTTAGTAATAGGTGGAATAGATCCTATGGATTCTAATCTTGTGGCTTTTAACCATGCGGGATATACACCACAGTTACCGGTGCAGTTAGCCTTCCTAATTCAAGTAAAATCTCTCAATTAGAATGTTCACCGAACTATTATTGATGAGGGGGCATTTACTTGCATTATGTCAATGAGCTCCTGGAAACCACTTGGTTCATTGCCATTGTCACAATCACCAACAACGTTCAAAGATTTTAATGGAATAACATATACTCCTTGTGGGATTTTGAGTAACCTATAACTCAAACTAGGGGAAAAAACAATTACTATTTAAGTTGAGGTAGTTGACAGACCCCTCGATTACAACATTTTATTGGGAAGGCCGTGGGTATACACTATGGATGTTTTGGTTTCCACATACTTCCGTACTATTGCATTTCCTTTTAAGGGTGGAATCACAGTCATTGATTAGCTATCCTTCTTTGCCAATAGTTCATAGGCTACGGGAAGCATTCCATTGGTACATAGACCTTCATTGTAACTTCAAAGTGTTGGAGTAGGTCTCTTTAAAGATCCTTCCCTAATGGGTAATTTTACCCTACTGTCACCATCTGATTTGGCGGAAGTGGAAAGACTAGAGACTTGTAATATGATTTCCTCCACCTCATCTGATTTAAGGAGGATTACCAACAAAGTTGAAGTTGATAGTAATATTGAGGTGATGTCGTTAAGCCCCATTGAATCATCATAGCAGTTAATTTTTCGGGCTTGTGTAGCAAACCCAAATCCGTAGTCAACAATTGTATGGGTAGACCATTTGTTAGAATATGGTACTTCTTCGGATCCTTTTTCACGTATACATTCTACATATGAAGGAATCATCCAATCAATGATGATAGGAGAAGAACTATGGGAAGATTATCATCATCATTCCCATCTCCCAGATGACATTGAAGATTATTCAAATGAACTAAACCACCCATCAGTAGTTGATTTCCTATCGAATTCAATTTTCATAGACACAATATAATATGAATGAAACCTATCAAATAGAAAAGAAACAATTTCTATTAATGTTTCAACCAAGCCAAATATTGTAGAGAATATTCATGTCAGAAAATCGTGTCCTCCATCAAAACTCGATAATCATCATACTCTCTTTCATGAATTTAGAGATATCTTTGCATGGTCTTATGAGGAGATGCCAAGCATTGACTCAAGAATTGTTCAACATGAAATCAAAATGTACCTTGATGTCAAGCCAGTTCGACAGCGGCTTCGACCTGTTCATCCAAAGAAAGCCGCTACAATTAAAGCAGAAGCTAAAAACCTTTTGTGGGCTGGTTTCATTTACCCTGTTCCTCTTACTGACTGGGTTTCCAATATTGTTCCTGTCCTGAAGAAACAAGGAACAATATGAGTGTGCATTGATTATAGGGATGTAAATCAAGCATGTTCAAAAGACAATTATCTTACTCCCTTTATTGACCAAATTATTGACGAATGTGCCGGATGTGAAATATTTTCGTTTATGGATGGTTTTTCCAGCTACAATAAAATCAATCCACAGGACCAATCGAAAACAACTTTTATTTGTCCATGGGGCACATTCGCCTATAGGAAAATTCCCTTTGGTTTGAAGAATGCTGGGGAAACTTTTCAAAGGGCAATGAATTATTCCTTCCATGAAATCAAGCACATTGTTCAACCTTACCTTGATGATTTACCTGCTTATTCATGAAAGCGGAATGATCACCCACAACATTTGAGAGAAACATTTTTATGGTGTCGACACTACAAGATATGACTCAATCCACACAAATGTGTGTTTTGCGTTGGTTCTGGTCGATTACTTGGATTTGTAGTGTCTAGAGAGGGGATTTGACTTGATCCATTAAAGGTTCAGGCAATTTTGGATTTGCCTCCACCTTCAAATCTTTTACAGTTACAGAGACTCTAAGGAAAAGCAAACTTTCTAAGGAGGTTCATTCCTAAATACGCTGAGATGGCTAAAGGTTTTACACATATTTTGAAAAAGGAGATACCCTTTCATTAGGATCAGGTCGCGCAAGCTTCCTTTGATGCTCTTAAAGGTACCTTGATTAGAGCTTCATTAAAGTATTCTCCAAATTATCAAAATGACTCTTACCTATATCTTGTCACTGTAGATACGACCATTAGCATGGTTTTAGTCCAGGGAGAAAATGGGATTGAACATTCGATTTATTACTTAAGTCGTAATCTCAACGACACAGAAATTAAGTACTCTTATGTTGAAAAACTAGCTTTGGCAGTTGTGCAAGTTGTTAAAATATTTTTCCATTATATACTGTTACGAAAAACAATTTCCATTTTAGATTGTAACCCTATGACACACATTTTGTCACGTCAATTGTTGGGGGGGAAATACTCTAAATGGATAGTTATTTTATAGGAGTTTTATTTGGAATTCATCAAGTCCAAATCAAATAAATCACTAGTTTTCGTTGAGTTACTATGTGACCTTCCCTCTACCTCCATTGATTCAACATATGAACCATCAATAATGGATGAATCTCTATTTCTAATTTCATCATTTGACGCATGGTATGGAGATATAGTGATTTATCTCTAGACCCAAACTTTCTGACAAGATACCTCTCACTCCCAACAATGACGTATTCATTACCAAGCCAAAGATTATCTAATTGTTGGTGACACACTTTACCGTCGTGGTATCGATATGGTTTTAAGGAGGTGCCTCATGCATGAGGAAGCCAAGAAAGCATTGAATGATTTCCATTCTAGTGCCTGTGGTGGACACTTATCTGGATATGCAACCGCATAGAGAATCCTCCGTGCTGGTTACTTCTAGACAACTATATTTAAAGATTGTATTATTGTTTTCAGAAGTTGTCAAGCATGCCAGATATATGACCAAAAAACTAGATTACCACTTGCACCACTGCATCCAGTCATTGCTATTCTCCCATTCGCCAAATGGGGCATTGAATTTATGACATGTAACCCCATATCGGTTGGGGGCATGGGTATATTATAGGTGCCGTTGACTATTTTACAAAATGGGATGAGGCGATGCCAACATTGAACAACAATGGCGAAATGACTGCTCTTTTCTTTTTTAACCATGTGGTTGTCTAGTTTGGTGTACCACAAGCCATAGTTACAGATCATGGGTCACATTTTCATAATCACATGATGGCTGAATTGACTGCTAAGTTGGGACCATCACTTAATAGTTCTACCTTGTATTACCTGCAAGCGAATGGACAAGTTGAGGCCATCAACAAAGTCTTGAAGTGGATGTTTCAAAGAAGGAGAGGGGTTCATAAAAAAAACTGGCACTTAATCCTGTACTTTGCTTTGTGGGCATATCAAACCTCGGTGAGAAATGCAACTGGATTTACACCTTTTCAGTTGGTGTATGTTTTGGAAGCAATCTTACCAATACAATGTGAAATTTCATCACTCAAACTTGCAATTGACCTGTTACCCGAAACTTCTGAAGAAGAAACACGTTTCTTGGAATTAATCCATCTGGAAGAAACCCGTCATGATGTCACATTGGCTAACGAAGCACATAAGAAACGTATTAAGGTGCAATATGATAGAAATGTTAAGCCTCGTATCTTCCCAGAAGGAGACCTGGTCTTTCTTTACAATCAGGAAGTTGATAAACTTGGAGCAAGAAGATTTGAACCAATGTGGATGGGTCCTTATGTTGTCAAGCTTTTTCTAGAAAAAGGTGCCTACGAGTTAGTGTTATAGACATATTTGGGCACTTCAACCCCAATATTATATGTCGATAAACTAAGGCTCTTCAACCCATAAAAGTTTTGTTTCATACCATAAACGATCATGGCCATCTGATTACATCATTCCCCAAAAGTTCCACCTGAAAAACCATCCATAATTGGCCTAAACTGGGCCATACTCATTGCTCCACTGTCAAGGTGCGATGCATACTGACTTCTACACTAACCAGGTGTGATGCATATTGATAAGGCCTTCTGTAGGGTGCAATGAGCGAGGATGGACAAATGTCCGAGACAGTTTTCTAAGTGGATGCTTAGGGAATCTTCTAGAAACTTCTCCTATGACACTTGCCTCTCTGAATTCACCTAGGGATGAGTAAGAGATCCAAGAAATCTCCAAGTGGAACCAAATGCAACAAGTGGAATGACATTAATCAAAACTCCAAAGATGACTCACACCCTTGCACACATCTATCAATGGATCCCTCATCTAAGAGATCCAGAGGCTGGAATATTGTGAATTGCAAGGAAGTGCTGATAGTTTGTGTTTAAGATAAGAGCATTGTATTTTTGGTGTGATCTTGCTATTTCATGAGGTGAAGAGGGTTTGATGCTAGGAGGATGATGCTAGATCAGACAACTGGGTTGTAATTATCCCTTCTATTTAATAAAGTTCTTCAAGTTTTCTTCCATATAATTATGCACTTATGAATGTTATTATTTGTGAACGCCATTATATGCTCATTATATATCTGATTCTTTTGTTTTTATGTTACAATAGATCAAGATGCTTTGATGGCTCTTTGCTACTATGTTTCTACAGGTACTCTTCAAGCGGGATAAGTACGGAGAGGAGTTGCAAGCTCCGTCAAGGGGAAGAAAGGTCGAGTAAAGGATTAAGCGGAAGTTTCAGGTTGGTCCTCTCATCCTTCTCTTATCTATTGTGCATCGAAGAAATCATTGAATTACTTTGAACTGTTGTTTCTAGGGTAGCTGCCATACCCAGAGGGCTAGTCGATCGAAAAGACACTAGTTTTCTTGGAAACAAAATGGCGACTCCGATGGGGATCGAATAGATGTTTGCTTATTGTTGTTTATTTTATAAACTATAGATAGAGCCTGAAGTCAGCCAGGTAGCCTTCAAACTGCTCTTGCTCTGCAACTGCATAGTAGATAAACGCTGCTTTAGTCAATCTCTGGTTTAGTTTATGAATTGAACATTTAACTTACAAGCATTCTAGATCCCGTTTTGGTAGCTCTGTAACCTCTGAAGATCATTCCTCTGTACGCTTCTCTTTACTGTTCATCATAGCTCAGCTTAACTCATTGAAAATAGCTGCAAATTTGAACCAAAACCCACTTCAGTTGCGCTCCCTGGCCCATCACATTGTCTGTCACTGTCAACCAGTATGCATCACACCCCTCGAGTCTGTAAAGTGCGATGCATCCCTATTTCTGTGAAGCCCAGGTGTGATGACTGACTAAACCAATTTCCATTCTATAAATTTGGGGTTTTTGTCCTTGTTTTCAGTTTTGTTTAGTTGTTTTTTGCTACTTATGAACAATACCTCATTACTGAAGCCTACTTGCATCACATAGGTCAGCCTCCATTGATTAGGATTAGTAAATGTTTTTTATGTATTTGTCCATCATTTACAATCCTTTTTCGAAAAGTTGCTTAAATTGAGTTGTCGCTTTGGTACAAAAAGTGTCGTAACTGTCGTTTTGTGTCAAAAAGAGAAGTATCATAGATTCTTCCTTCCCTGGATAGTCGATTGAACTTTTTGTCATGTATTTGATTTGATTTTTTGATATTTGAAGTGTCAAAAGCATTTTATATTCTAAATTGGAAAGTGTCATTTAGTCTTCCTATCTATTTTGAAAAAGAAATTGTCGAAATGTCATTTTGAAAGAAATATTTCAAATCTTTACTACATTTATTTTTCCTTTTTGGAAATTTTCACATTAAGGGGAATGAAAAACAAATACATGAATTTGCATTTGCATTTAGTTTGCGTGCGAAAAATGATTTAGGAAAATGCACTAGCATCTGCTCTTTGCTCTTTGTTTGAAAGAATCATAATTTTATTTCCCTAGTAGCTAGGATTTTCATTGCTCAAAATAAACAATGATTGTTTATCATTGTAGCTTGCATTTTAGGAATTTAAAATCAACATCACGTGGTGAAACATTGAAAGGAAAACTTTATACAAGATCAACTCTAAAATAAATCTCAATGAACCTAACAATGCTTTGGAACCTAAAGCAACACATCTAGAGGTCTAGGCTAGAGATGTATTTCTGCATCGTAAAAACTAGTAACCATCATTTTCATCGAAGGTTGGGTGATTCCTCCTCCTTGATACGAAAAGTGTTAGTACGGACTTGTGCTCCCCGTACCATCGCGTATATATTGGGAGACCACAATAGGCTTATATCCTTTATCCATAGGAAGCTATGTCTGTCGCCCTATCAATCCCAATGCACTGAACACAGCATTTGGGAAGATTGATTGTTGTACATAAGTCCTTGGTGATTTCTCTTTAATTTATCAGCAAGGTGTATATTGTAGTTTTGCAATTGGTTTGGTAATCCATCTGTCTATATTTTCCAGAGTAGTCACTTTCATTTCCTTTCGACTCTTTAAAAGAAAAGGTCCATTTGAGCACTTGTCACTTCAGACTCATTAAAAATCGAAGGGACTAGAGTCATCTTTAGATTTTTCTTGACTCTTAAAAATTGAAAAAGCAAAGTTGTGTCAAATTTTCATTAAAATTTGTCCACATGGGGTAGCTCAAGCGGCAATGGCCGTGGAAATGTAGTCTCATCGAACCGGAAGTCTTGGGTTGAAATCTTGGGCTACCCTCCCCCGGTTGAGGGGTACTTAATGGACATGTAAATCGGAGAGTCCCGCCCCAGCCTACAAAAAAAAAAAAAATTCATTAAAATTTATTGAATTCGGAATAACATCCCTGTTCCTTAGTTGATCTTAGGTTGAGATATATGGAGACAAATCTGGGATCCACCAATCAGGGAATCCCTTTTGAAGGGAATCCTAGTCCTTTTTCTTCTTGGGGAAATGTTGGTGCTCCATATGTGGCTACATTATCCCTTCCGGGAATTACAATTGGCCTGTCAGTATGGATGTTCTCAACCTTTGTGGTTCAAAATCTCGCGTTTCCACTGCAAAAGAATCAGCATCTAGTTGATACTGAAGTTGACCCTTCACCTTCTTCTTCATTTGTCTCTCCCTCCCCTTCTTCCTCTTCGCTTGGTGAAAGTAGTGATGCTAGTAACTATGTGACTGAGAAGGAGAAGAAAGGGAAGGAGAAGAAGAAGAAGCCAATTCAGCAAGGGGGAAACAATGCATCATCTGGAGAAAATCTGCACACTAGACTTTCAAAACCCATATTTCCATGCATAATTTGTAGAAGAGACCATTTTCATTGAGATTCTCCTTGCTTTCCCCGGATCTTGAGAGAACGGTGTTCCCGTTCACACCACTTGGTGTCATCAACCTTTGGTGATCATGTTGACAACACACCATCAACTAGTAATGGTGAAGTTCATGGACAAAAAGGAAAGGTCAAAGTTCCATGCAGGTTGTGTGAAGGGAACCACACCCTTCACATTGTACTTTTTTGGATGAAGCCAAAAGAGTATTGGATAATTGTCTTGCTTCACCACGGCAACTTCCATCTGGCTACCAGAAACTCTCCCCTAGTCCTTTACTAGTTGAAAAACCGACTGACTTAAATCAACCATTGGTTGAAACCACTCACTTTGAAATTGAATCTCATGAGTCTATACTCGACCAAATTCAACAGGTCGAGGTGACAGTTGACCCAGTTTTACCTTCAAAAAATCATACCATCCCTGGAGAAAATGAGAACTATACTATTTAAATTCTTTTTGTTACTTCAGAGTCAGATGAACTTGGGGGAAATCCGCCTGTTCCTTCACAACAGGAGGAAAATCCCCCAGTTGTCATAAATCAAGGGGTAATTTCTTCTATTTATTTGGTACCCACTCCAAGTAGTCTAGTCACTTCCTTTGATTGGCATCGACTAGCAAGATCTTGCCTTCCTTCTTATGTACCTTTCCAGATCACAATACAAATTTAAAAAATGATCGTGTCTGGAACTATCATAGATGAAGGGGCATCAATGAGTATCCTTTCCTCAACTGCTTGGAAAGCGCTTGGTTTGCCATTGCTTTTTCCTGTTACACAAAATCTATCAGGCTTTAACAAAGGAACTAGTCGACCATTAGGGATCCTTCCAAAGTTACCAATAACTTTGGGGAGGGAAACCATTGACTTGAATGTGATGGTAGCTCCAGGACCATTAGAATACAATCTACTCCTTGGACGTGACTATGTTTATAACATGGAAGCGGTTGTTTCAACACTCTTCTGAGTGATGTGCTTTCCCCATGAAGGCAAAATTGTCACCATTGACCAGCTTTCATTTCCAGGTTCAAGCACAACTCCAAGTCAAACGTCATTGCTAAATGGTCCTTTTGCATCGAGAATGCTTCTTCAACCTTCATTCCATCCACTTAATTGCTGGGAGTAGTCTGGTGAATGTAACGAAGTTTAGGTGGCATGAGCCCTTATCTATTCTGTGGAAAAACCTAGCTGAAAAGATAAGTTTCCCTATAGGTTATGTGATTAATATGAGACACCATTCACCTTTGTCTATTCTGCGGATGAAACCATTTTTCCTAACATGGTTTCCTTGTAGGTTATGTGATTGTTTTGACACACCATTCAACTTTGTCTATTATACGGATGAAGCCAAGGAATTTTTGCCTATTTTGTAGGCGAAACCATCCTGCCTAACCACAGAAGTTTCCATATGGCTACTGGAGACTCTCCTTTTCACCATGCTGGGGGCATGCAAACCTTTTTCAAATTCATTTTCTAACTTTTTAACTTTTTAGTTTTTAGCTTTTTAGCTTTTTAGCTTTTTAGCTTTTTAGTTTTTTCATTTCTAGCTTTTTTAGTTTTGTCGATTCTAGCTTGTGTAAAAAAGAAAACTAAAGCCGAGCATAGTTCCCCCATGGTTTAAGCTCATTAAAAAATAAACCCACCACTGAGTAAGGTTCCCCCATGGTTCAAGCTCGTTTAAAAATGAACCCACCTTGGGTAATTAACCTTTGTGATTGACATGAATATCATCCTTTTGAGCCTTGGTTGTGTACCTCCCATCACCTTCATTCTTTTGGACGATCATACACTTCCACTTGGTTGTTTACCAGTTTAAGGAACAACTACGATGAGTGGTCTTGTTATCCAACCTTTTCCAATAAACGACCATGTTTTGAGAAGTTCCCAGCTTACCTGGAACCATTTGCTACCTTATACACCACTCGTTCTTAAAAAACAAGTCTCCTTTAAACTCTTTTTAGACTCATTAAATATCAAAATATTGTCAAGAAATTGGCCTTTCCAGCTCATTAAAGTGATTGGAAGTGCCATCCCTCCTGTATATTTTAATCTTTTTCAAACCCGAGGGATTATCTCACGAAAAAGTTCGAGCGCTTTTCTTTTTCATCTCATTAAAGTGATTGAAAAGTCATCCCTTTTGTATTATTTTATCCTTTTTCGGACTTAAGGGATTATGCTATGAAAAAGAACTTCTAGATTTTCCTTTTCATCCCTTTTCAAACTCTTTGAACATGAAAAGTACCAAGTTATCCTTGTCGTTAAACTCGTTAAAACAATAGTTACAAACTTGTCCATTCTAGACAAGACCAAGTTTCACTGTCACTAGGCTCGTTAAAACATAGCGACCAGTTTGCTCGAAGGGAAAATTATAGAAAAAACATATGTTATCCTCCTCAAGCTTGCCAAAAATAAGGAGGTACTGGTCAGCAATGTTTGGGGAAAAAGTGAAGAAAAATTGAAGAAATTTATGGTAGCAGGTCGCTCTTGAACGTGACACTTTCACTCCATCACCACAATTGAGTCGGGTTGGGTTATTCCGTTTACCGATCATCTCACCATTGGTCTTTCACACCATCCATCTTTTGGGGTTAACGCTACCAATCCATATTATTGTCACCGACATGTTCAAGAGAAGTCATTCAGTTGAGAAACCACAAACCCAGTTAATGCATCATCCACTGCAATACCTTCAACCTTCATTTTTCATGACCGCCATTCCTAAACCTTGTGTCATCAAATCATTTTCACCTCCAGAAATCATTTGCTTCGTTTCGTGTCATAGATGTGGGATACATTAAGGCCCTCCTATGATGGGTCACTTCTTGTCAACATCAACACATTATCTAAGAAGTTGACTTAGAAACAACCCTTTCAGTACTTTGAATCTTGCATGCCTCAATGGCAAGTTTCTCACTTCTGACGACAGGATGACATCAATGGCCTTCAACTGAAAGATTTTGCGTGGTGTTTGACATCAGATCATATATTCACACCACGTGAATTGTACTGTATTTCCTTGAGGGTCATCATCATTATCGGTGATTCCTCTCATGTCTATTAATAGCTCACATTATTGGCTGGTAATCAGGCAATGTCGTTCCATGTTCGAATTTAGAACATCTTTTCACATGGATCAACTTGTACATCGGGCGAAGATTGAACGAGTTTTGAAGACCCCAGATCTAGTTTCATCCATCCAGGTTGTGATATATTTAGGGATATAAAGACATCAAATTTACACAAAAATTGCACAGATGGTCATCCAGACCAAGAATGATGACTCTACAACTGAAGAATCACTAGTCTGCATATGCAGATGAATATTTGTTCTATGTACATGAAATGAATTTATAAAAGCTGAGCATGGGAATGCCTGCCTTAGCTAGATCATAAAAATTATATTATGATGATGTATTGTATTGTATCTTATACAGGTCACCTTTCAGTTCGAAACCTCGGATCCTCATGATAAAGCATTTCACCCGACATCAAGATTTACGACTTCATGCTTTAGGGGGCAACTGTTATATATATATTTGGGCACTGCAACCCCAATATTATATGTCGATAAAATAAGGCTCTTCAACCCCTAAAAGTGTTGTTTCATACCCTAAAAGATAATGGTCATCTGATTACATCATTCCCCAAAAGTTCCACCTGAAAAACCATCCAGAATTGGCCTAAACTGGACCATACTGACTGCTCCACTATCAGGGTACGATGCATACTGACTTCTACACTAGCCAGGTGTGATGCACACTGATAAGGCCTTTTATATGGTGTGATGAGCGAGGATAGACAAATGTCCGAGACAATTTGCTAAGTGGATGCTCAGGGAATCTTCTAGAAACTTCTCCTATGACACTTGCCTCTCTGAATTCGCCCAGGGATGAGTAAGAGATCCAAGAAATATCTAAGTGGAACCCAATGCAACAAGTGGAATGACACTAGTCAAAATCCCAGAGATGGCTCACACCCTTGCACACATCTATAAATGGATCCCTCATCTAAGAGATCCAAAGGCTGGAATATTCTGAATTGCAAGGAAGTGCTGATAGTTTGTGTTTAAGATAAGAGAATTGTATTGTTGGTGTGATATTGCTATTTCATGAGGTGAAGAGGGTTTGATGTTGGGAGGATGATGTTGGGTCAAACAACTGGGTTGTAATTCTCCCTTCTATTTAATAAATTTCTTCAAGTTTTCTTCCATATAGTTGTGCACTTGTGAATTTTATTATTTGTGAATTCCATTGTATGCTCATTATATGTCTGATTATATAGTGTTTATGTTATAATAGATCAAGATGCTTTGATTGTTCTTTGCTACTATGTTCCTACATGTACTCTTCAAGTGGGATAAGTATGGAGAGGAGTTGCAAGCTTCGTTAAGGGGGAGAAAGATCAAGCAAAGGATTAAGCGGAAGTTTCGGGTTGGTCCTCTCATCCTTCTCTTATCTATTTTGTATCGAAGAAATCGTTGAATTACTTTGAACTGTGGTTTCTAGGGTAGCTGCCAAACCTAGAGGGCTAGTCGATCAAAAAGACACTAGTTTTCCCAGAAATAGTTAGTAGATTATGATGGGACTCCATTGTCGCAGCTTAGAAATGGGTTGTACCTCAAACATTACTATGTTTGATTAAGTGTAGTAAAACTCATTATATATGCTTGCATTGCATGTGTGTGTGTTTATTTTAAATATTTTTATCTAGTTAGTAATCTGCTTCGCATTTGTTGCAGATGTCGGAGTCTTTGGAACCTTTTGTTGGCTACGCTGATGGTGCTAGTTGTAGTACGCAGAATTTGTCTTCTGCAGCATGGGCTATTTTCGCTCCAAGTGGTGAGTTAGTGATTTTCCAAGGGGTTTGTATCGGTTGATCGACAAATAATATCACTGAGTATAGCATGTTGATTGAACTACTCTCTGATGCCATTTCACTTGGCATTTGCCGAATCATCGTTAGACTGGACTCGCAACTTGTTGTACTACAACTAACAAACATTTATATTGTCCAAAATCCAAAAATGTTTTGAATGTTCCTTAGAGTTCGTATTTTGGAAAGAACATATTTCTAGAAATGTTAACACATTAATTGACTCTCTAGCAAACTACGTGTTAAATAGACATTTGCAACACATGTAAAAGTAATATTTTCAATTCACATCATCAATTGAAAAGGATTGCATATAAACATAAAAAAATATCAAATTAAAATAGATAGGTGTTTTAAAAGTTTTTACAAAATTTGTGCCCAATACACATTTGGTCATCTGACCCAAAAACTCAAAAATGCATACAAAACCTCCTAAGTAGATCTAGTGGTGCTCATGGTAACAGGTCATAGCCTGTGTTATCATGTAAAAAAGCCTAGCTCAATGGTTAGGAACATTAATAGTGTGGTGCTGCAGCCTCATAGGTAACTCCTCGATTCGGATATTTAGAATACCAAGGGTTAATGCCTCTATGTGATCCTGCAACTCTACTAAGGTTTCGGCAAAATCCAAGTCCTAGAGAACTGCTCTCCCAATGTTTCTTTGCGCTGGCCCACCTGCAACCTGTTAGTGTCCCATAGGTTGAACAGTACCCACATCTGCATGCATAAGAGTAATTTTAGTTTAGTCTTGGAAACATTAAAAACACAAAAAACATGTAGAAACTTGAGAAAATCAAAAACCACTTTGGTCAAACAACTTACCCATAGCACCCCATTGTGCTCCAACTGGTAGAATCAAATCTAGATCTCCACAATAATCCATCCTTGAGTATGGATGCTTCTCGATAACAATATGTTGTTGCTCAAGCGAGTTGAAAAATGCAGGGGACAAAATGATTGTTGACTAACCTGCATGTCGAGCCATCAATTCAACCCACCTCTGCATATGTAGATCTCTAGGACCAGCCACATCTAGTGATACATTTTGTGGTTGCATCAATGGGAATTTCTCTAAGGAAAAAGCAATTAAGATCGAACCATAGTAGAAATTATTTATCTGACCACTTTTTACCTTAGTCATTTGTTCTTTCAGCAAAGAAAACACAACCTTGCACCAGTTAAAAACTTTTGGTTCTAGACACTCCAGTGCATACTGCATATAAGATATGTTCTCTAGATGGAGTGTCACAATGCCAGACAATTTTGCGATTGTGAAGAGGATCATTATTAAAGGAAAATCACCTACATCCCTGATATTTATTTTCCCATCCTTGTTGGGCTGTGTACCTGGCCGACAAAACTGTCTAATATAATCTCTCACTGATTCAACTTCATGAGAAAATCCAGAAAGTGAGATGGGGGTACCTTGCCTCGACAGTCTGGTAAGAAAGTAAATATCCTTAATGGTAATAGGGACCATTTTGTCCCTAATGTGAAAAGTTTGATTTGTTAGATCCAATGCGCAAAGAAGGAACTGCAGTAGTTCTATTTGTTTCCTCATTCCAGACAACTTAAAGCATTTGAGTAACCCACAATTTTTTAGGGCCTCAACTATACCCAGATTGTTTAGGTCAACTATGTCTTTTTCTTCATGCTCTCTTTCTCACCATGTAATCAATATTTTGATTTGATGAAAGCCTAAAACATGATCATAAGCTAAATTATGATCCTTTCCATGCAAAAAATAGGACAAATATTGGAGTAAACAGCTAAAACAAACTTGGGAACTGCACCCAGCGCAACCTAGGCATAGTGCGTTGCAGAGCGTGCAGCCTTCTATCTGGGTGCTCTTCAGTGTAGTTTTTGATGTGAAAGCCTGTGCTAATCCCAAGGCAAAAAAAATGAAACCCTAGGGGCCCTAAAAAATCCTAAAATTTGCATGAAATGACAAAAGGATGACTTGAAAAGAACGTAGAGAGGTTTAGATCCTACCTGGTCCAGATAGCTCGAGAAATGGTCTGCAGAATCTTTCGCAATCAGCCAGTGAAGATCGAGGTAAAAACTAAGCTCAGAGCATAAAACTAAATGGTAAGTTCCAAATGGTAAAAATGTCATGGTAAAAAATTGTTTTATGTTTATTTCATGCTCATTAATTGATTAAATATTAGCACTTACCTATTTTTTCCTATGAAACAGATATTTTTTAATCCATTTGGTGATGCCTTAAGCAGGTTTTACAATTGATTTAAAGAATTCAACGTGATTGATTGTAAGTTGTACCTTTGACCACAGAGCACACTTTTATCTCTTTTTCAAGATCTATTAAAAATGAAAAAGGAACCCCCTTGGAGTCCTCTTTAAGCTCTTTTTAGACTCTCTAAATATGAAAATATTTCCAAGCACTTGTCCTTTCCAACTCGTTAATTGATTGGAATTGATATTTCTCTCATATTATTTTACACTTTTTTGGACTTGAGAGATTAATTTATGAAAAATAACTTGTGGATTTTTCTTTTTTTTCACTTTTCAAACTCTCTAAACATGAAAAGTACCGAGTTATATTTGTCGTTAAACTCGTTAAAACATCAAATAGCGACAAACTTGTCCATTTAGACAAGACCCAGTTTCACCTTCGCTAGATTCATTAAAACATCAAATAGCGATGGATTTTCCCGAAGGGTGAAATTATATAACAAGCATATGTTATCCTCCTCAATCTTGATAAAAATAAAGAGGTACTAGTCAGTAATGACTGGGGAAAATGGGAAAAGGGGAAAACGACTTTATGGTAGCAAGTCACTCTTGAACATGACACTTTCACTCCATCACCATGACTATTTGGGTTAGGTTATTAGCTTGATGGTTATCAAACCATTGGTCTATCATACCATCCATCACTTTGTTTTGCGTAAATGCTACCAATTCACTTTAATTTTGCCGACATGTTCAAGAGAAGTCATCCAGTCAAAATTCATCTTTTGCAATACCATATGCCTTGATTTTCATGACTGCCATTCTTGAACCTTGTGTCGTCAATCAAATTCGATATCTAAAATCACTACACTCATTTCGTGTCGTTGATGTGGGATACATCAAGGCCCTCCTGTGACGAGTTGCTTCTTTTTGACATCAACACATTATCCAAGAAGTTGACTTAGAAATACCCATTTAGTACCTTGAATCTTGCATGCATTAATGGTAGGTTTCTCGCTTCCAGTGACAGGCATACCTCAATTGTGTTCGACTGAAAGACTTTGTATGGTTTTTGAAATCAAATCATCCATTCACAACATGCAAAATGTATTGTAGTACCTTGAGGATCATTTCATTATCGGTGATTTATCTTGCATTTGTTATTAGCTTACATCATTGGCTGGTAATCAAATGGTGTCTTCCCATGTTTGACTTCATATCACATGTTCACATGGTTAAGACTCGTACTTGAGAAAATGGTTGAACGTGATAGAAGACCCCGAATCTAGTTTCATCCATTTGAGCTACGATTTTAGGAGTATTGTATCATATGTACAATGGCTTTACATTGATGGTCATTCTGATCATGGGTCTATACGTGTAGATGACTGTTTATGTACATCTAATGAAAGTTTATAAGCTAAGCATGGGTATGCATTCCCTCAGCAATTCATGTAAAATAAAATATCATGATATATGTATTGTAATTGATACAGGTCACCTTCTACTTTGATGCCTCCTCATCACATCGTAAAGCATTTCATTCGACATTGGCATTTTTCCAACTTCATGCTTTAGGGGGCAGCTGTTACAGGTCTATTTGGGAACATCAAATCCAAACATTCAGATCAGTGTTTTAGGGCTCATCAAACCCTACTTTCATTTGCTTCATGCCCTAAAAAATTCACCCTTTTGAGTGCCTCCTTCCCAGACAGTTTAATGACTTGAAGACATCCAGAAATAGCCTCTAGAGGGACCAGTGTAGGTAAGCCCTTATGAAGGTGCACTGTAGAGTAGTTAAGTCCACTACCAGGGTGCTCTGTAGAGCACTTAGGCTTCCTTTCACCTGTGCTAGGCGAGAATGAGTGAAATTAACATAGGGTTTGGGAAATATTATTATCTTTTGGAGTCATCTAGAAGTTTCCCTAACTTATCAACTCCTATGAGCTCGAAAATGGATGAGGAATGAGTTAAGGTGTATCCTATCCTCTCATCCCTTCCTCCATGGAACTAATTCTAAGTATGGAAGGCCATTCAATGTGACCATTAATGATAAAACCTCCTTCATCTTCTTATAAATTTACCACTCATCTAAGTGATCAGGGGCTAGACTATGTTGAATTGTAAGTAGATAATGCTGCTATGAGATTTGGCTTTGAAGCAAGTATTGTGATGCTACAAGTTTGTCATGCTTTTGATGTGATGTGGATGGGATCCAAGCTGGAGGAATGGATTTGAATCAGACACCAATAGTTGTAATTCCTTCTTGTATCTAATAGAGTGTTTGAACCTTTTTCCCATATGTTTTTTTTATTTCATAATGCTTATATGTGTGAATTGTATTTGATTCCTTTCACTTATATTCAATAGATCGTATTCTTTGATCAATTTTTATCTTCTATTGTGTTTATAGGGTACTTCTCAAGCGGATTAAGTATGGGAAGGAGCAACAGAAATGATACAAGGGAGACGAGAGGAAAGAAGAACTATAGGTAGGCCTTCTATCTTCTCATCCTATATATTGCTTATAGGAAAAGTATAAAACACTTTAAACTGTTGTTCTAGATACAACTACTTATCTAGGGAATTAGTATTTATCCATAGATACTAAATTTTCCAAAACATAGTCTCAGAGAGGGTAATGCTTCATATTTTTGTTCTAGTGGTCTATGTTGTCACATCGTCAAAGTATGCTAAGTGTGTGATAACAAGTTCAATTTCCTCACAAGTTCACCTCTCTGCTACACTTAGCCATTTCTCTAAAATTCTTCTGACTTGGAAACTCACCTTCACCCAACCTCGACTGAACTATGTACTATGTAGTATTAACCCTTAGTGATGCAACCTTTCTGCCCAAAACCGAGTAGTGCACAATCACTGTCGCCAAGGCACTGCACTCTGTAATTCCAAAGTTGAGTAGCCTACCTTCATCCCCGTAATTACCCAATAACTTCTCCCAGCCTAACCTGAACTGTGCATTTCACAAGATCAGTCATTAAGTTTCTTCTTTTCCTACTAGAACCCTGTAATGCATCGAAGACCAAGCCCCTGCCTTTCCTCCCAGAACTATGAAGAAGGGTCTCCTTAGTATCCTTGCTCATCCGAGACTCATTGATTTTAAGAGCAGTGCAGACTTTCCCTTCTAGGCCCCTCTGCTGCCCAGTCTTGCCTTGTCTTAGAAAAATCTGTTGTCCTGCCTCTTAAGGTCCCATCCTGCATTACTCACTTGTTTGTATCAACTGAACAATCTAGCCTCCTAGTGGCCTTTGTGAAATTTTCCTAGTAGTAAGGATTATGCTTCTAAGTTCCTCAACCAAGCCTGATTTGTGCAGTCTTAGTGACCAAACCCCCAGCCTATCACCTAGAACTACACAATGCACAGTGACTGGGCCCTCTTTCCTAGCATGTCACCTGTCTTGGGCCTAGTCCATCGATAAAAATGCTTCAACTTAGACTAGGAGGTTTTAGATTTGATTTTGTCCCATCATGAGTGAATTACAAGAATAGGTACACTTTTGGATCATGGAGATATGATGAAGAAGGAGAAGAAGGAGCGAACATGCTTGAAGACTCACATACAAATGGGTGGACAAAGAGGCTTATCAAGAACAAGCGAAGGGAACACATGCATGCAACCACCTCTTAAGATCGAAGATCATTGAAGACCTTTCATCATCAAGCTATGTGGAGAAGAAGTGAAAGCACATCCAAAAACACATCTATCACTCAAAAGAAACATTGACTTCACATTTCTACCTGAGCAAGCTAGTCCATCTCAATAGTGTCATGTCAAGTTGTGTCATGAGTATTCAAAGTCCACATCACTATTATGAGCCATATGTATATTATAAATCAAATGTAATGTAAATTGGAAGTCCAATGTACAGAGAAGAATATGAATATTCATGTCAGATGAAAAGTCATAGGAAGTTGAACAATCATGAGGGTAGTCAAAGAGTCATAAGGGGTCAAGCATCACCCCTTCTTTATATATATCCCCTCATTGTATGAGAAAAGAACTTTTCAACTTGGCTCCTCCCACAAAGCATAGAGAGTTTTAGTCATTTCTTTGAGGAGAAAGGAGTGGATCCAATGTCCCACTACTGGGGCTAGTGATGTATGATGTAAGTATGTGTCTTGGAACATTTTATTAATACAAAAGCCTCCTCAGGCTAGCATGTTTCCATGCATGACTTATGGATGTCTGTAAGACTATTCTGTGAGCATTTATATTTCATGTTTGTTTCACATGTACTAAGATAGTTGAACTATTCTGATTGTTTTAGTGCTTACCTTGTTGGGAATGCTCTGTTATGGTTGTCATTGTTGTCTTATCCTTATAGACTACTCCACAGGATACTAGATAGACCTTTCCCTGCTCATTTGTTATAACGACTGTCACATCTGCTATGGACTCTTTTGCTAGATGGTAAATGAACCTTTCCCTACTCTTTGGTTTTAATGACTACCACATTTGCTGTGGACTATGTCTAGTCAATTTAATGTCTTAAATTGCTCTACATAAATTATCAATCTGGGTATCGTAAGCTGATAAAGTGTGGTGCACCATATGTGCGTAGTTAACCTTTTTTCTTACTTTTTTGTTTTATAGATTTTATTTTGTTTTGGGGTTTTGTTTTTGTTTATCTCCTAAAGCGTCTAATGCAAATGGAAATCCTATTCTAAGGTCTTAAGAATACTTTTAAAGGTCAAGTATGGGTGTAGATTTCAAGACAAGGTTTATGTCCCTAATGGTAACTTCCAAAACTTAGCACTTCGAAAGATCTCAAAACATGTTATTGATGGAATTAGTACTTAAACAAAATTGTAAGTATGCAGCTACTTCAATCAAACAAAATATGAAATTCTGATCATGACATCACTATCTCTGTTGCTTGTCTAAATACGGAAACAAAAGTTAAGCTATTGCACTCAAACAAATAAAAAACTGCAAACTAATAAAAAGTAAAATCAAATCACAACATTCATATTTCGATCCCTCACCAGTTAGTCTTGCTATGGCTTTCGTAGGTAACCATCAATAAAATGAGCAATCCAATATCTAATTGTAGAAAAGTAAACTAAAATCAAATCACAACATTCATATTTTGATCCCTCGCCAGTTAGTCTTGCTATGGCTTTCAGAGGTAACCGTCAATGAAATGAGCAATCCAATATCTAATTGCAAAAAGTAAACTAAAATCAAATCACAACATTCATATTTCGATCCCTTGCCAGTTAGTCTCGCTATGGCTTTCGGAGGTAACTGTCAATGACATGAGTGAGTTGATTTCTAAACTAACTAACAAAGCAAATGAATAAGACTTAAATCAAAGCATAACTGAAATTGAAAAGCTAAAAAAGAACAAAGTCAGCAGAGAGGTAAATCTCATGTCACTATTTGATGCAAAAACATGTAAAGAAAAACTAATCTACAATCAACTGGTTGAACACACTCACATGAATTAAAATTGCATGAATGGAAAATCTAATCTATCAAACTTGAAAGCAATCAAATGACATAATGAAATCAAAGTAAAATTGCAAAATGAAATCTACTCTACCTTACATTCTAATGTGCTCCATGACATCTACTTTATATCTCCCTCCATGTTGAGAACATCAAAGCTTTATTCAAATTCTTCAAAATCACAAAGTACAACAAAGCTCTCCAAAGCTTTCCAAAGCCATCTCACAAGCTAACAAGCTTAAGAACTAACAAGCTAAGACTTAAGAACTCTAAGCCAAGACTAACAAATGGACGAGAGAAATCTCCTATTTATACAAAAAGATGAGAAGCCATCTCATTAATGAGAGTCCATGAATCTCTCCCTCTACCTCTAGAGTCCTAATCAAAATAGGTACTGATAAGACACATGTCTTCTTAAAGTTACAATACAATTAGGAGATGTGACACATATCCTCATGATCCCATGATTCTTTCCACTCAAATTCGAATTTGGCCTTAGAGTGCCACATAAGGGTCTTCTAGAAGCCTCCTTTCAACCTACACATGTCAACAATTGCAACCCATTTGTTAGGTATAAGCATATGCACATTATTTTCTAATTTTTAACCACAAATTCACTTAAAAGGATTAGAATTAATAAAGTTTGGAAAAACATAAATGTGTCCCAATGATAATGAAAGTGGGATGAATGTAGTGACATAGTAGTGAAATGGAGGTGAAATGGAGGTCATATAATGGACATAATAGTGAAAGTGTAATGGAAATGAATGACATTTTCAATACTCAACAGACTATTCTGTTGGATGTTGGATAGACCTTCTTGGTTTGTGTGTGTCTCTTCCTGGGTGGTACTATTACCTCTCACTTAGAGGCTCACTTTTTTCCCCTTTTGCAGTAAGAGAACCTAGACACAATTATGTTTCACACTCACCAGAAACACTGACCTTGCTTTTCAAAGGTACCATTACAACACTCTCATGTGTTGAAAGTCAAAGCCGAGGCAAATATCTAAGTATATGGAAATCGAGCCATCATAGTGGATGTGACTCCTACACCAAATGGTGTGAGGACTAATTGTGACCTCATATCGGGGAGATCCTCTGAATGTTGGTGAATCTAGCACCATCAACATTTCTGGTGCTAGAAGGAGGGCTGCTAGTAGTTTATGGCTGATTGTCCCACTGACCCCAATCATATGTTTTTTGGTCAAGGAAGTGACATTCACTCCCTCTCCCCTACCCAAAATTATGAAGTTGGTAATTCCTCATCTCCCAGGCCTAAATATGAAATCCCATACCATGAAATCCTGGCTCTCCATCCTATCACCCATCAATTGCAAAAGATGTTGGACTGATTCCATGAGTGTATGCTCTTACATACTCTCAAAAGAAGAACAGGACTACCCCCACAGGAGAACTAGTTACATTTGTTGAAGAAGTGATATTTACTAGTCTTGAGGAGGTGGTAGAATCCATGGAAAAAGAGGAGGAACCTCCACTCTTTCGAAAGGAAGAAGACAACCTCTCTCTTAGGTTTAGGTTCTAGCAGAGGAGGTAGAGGGGTAGGAAATAGAGGAGGAGGAGGAGAAGAGGAGGAACCAACATGTTTAGAAGAGGAATCATCAGATCCAAAAGAGGAGGAGGAAGCCAACAAAGAGGACAACATGGAAGACCAAAATATAGAATTGATAACTGAGGGCCCATTGGCACTTTTGGGTGTCTTGTACAAGATGCCAAGACATATGGAGAAGCTATTAACGAAATATGACCCTGACAAGATAGTGAAGGCATAAGATCACTTAGACACTTTATACCTACTTCTGCAGACACTCGAGTTACATTACGTTGACGTTGCATGTATATTTTTTCCATGTACCTTGGATGGAAGAGAAGTTCTATGGTACCACAACCTTCATCCAAACTCCATCCAAAATTGGAGGGTATTTAAAAGGATATTTCTTGAGAAATTAGCTCAAGACAAGACCCCTGCCATGTTACTAAAGGATTTGGGTAGTTTCAATATGGAGCATAAACATAAGGTCAAATATTTTAATCAGAGGTTCATCTTATTTTGGACAAGTTCTCAGACAAAACCAAAACTCACGACTCCATCACTTATGACTAGTACACTTCTACCCTGCAGACCAGTGTTGTGAAGTTCATCAAGCGAGATAGAAAACCATGTTTAATAGAAAATTATGAAGAGGATATTACCTTAGATAAATACCTACTCGCTATTTGCGTCATTGCAGATGATGAACCCATTGAGGATGCTAAAGACACGGGTAAGAGGTCTCAGACCTCTGTGAGAAAGGTTAAGGAAAAGGAAGCAAGGGATATTGAGAACCTTATTCTTCTCATCAAGTCCCTAACTACCGAGGTGGCTGAACTTAAACAGAGGACAAGCGAGAATACCATGAGCAACATGCCCCCCAAATACCTACAAAGAAGAATGTAGCTTCCAGTAGACTAGCTAAAAAAATCTACGTAGAGCTCCAACATGGTTTTGAACCTTGAGAAAATCAATATAGATTCATACTACACATTCCACCATGACCATCATTCCAAAAAAAGGGTGCCCATAATGGAACCATGGAATGAGTATTATGGATATGCAGTTGATGGAAACACTCATGGTTAATGAGCTACCTAAGCCTAATGATGATGAAGAAGAAGTTGCTACACTTGATTAAGCTCCAAGCACTGGGCATGTAGTAAACATGTATCATTATGCTCTCTCATCCGAGAAGACCACCATCAATAAGGAGACTCTGAGTGATGGTCTGGTTCCAAAGAAAAATAACCGATATAACTTGAGAAGTCACTATAATTGAGATACTGAAGAAGAAAATAAGGGAAGATTTGTTAAGGAAAGTGGGTCCATTGATCGAATCAACGCAAGAACAGGTCTAGGAAGACAACTTTAGTGAAAAGTGATTCCGCAAGCAGAAAAGACAAATCCACCCCATCGAAAACCGTGAACTCAGTTCCACCCCCAAATACCTCAGTGAGTCTTTCTGCAATAGACTATAACATTGTAGAAGACATGAAGAAGACTAGTGAAAATATCTCTTTGTTTGAACTTACAAAAATCATGAGTCAGCGGAACATTCTTCTACGAGCACTTGTGGTACCTCTACTAGTCATGCCACCTCTTCAAACAAGGGATCTAGTAATTCTCATGATTCTCTCGCATCTGTGCTTAACACACTCCACATGGAGGAGGAAAACTCACTCTACCCACCATTCTTGTTATCATTTGAAATCTTTAACTTCAATTTTCACAACAGCTTGGTTGATTCTGGTGTATTGGTTAACATCATGCTACTCTCCACCTCCAAGAAGATTAATGCTCAATGGAGTAAGAAAAGTGCTCAAATCATCCAACTGGACATAACTTGTGTGCCAAAAATTGGTGAACTCAGGGATGTGATCATCTAGCTATCATCTATTGGACGAGTTCATTAATGCATCAATATTGTAATTGTGGACATCCTAGAAGCATATGGGGTATTTCTGAGTAGAGACCCGAGTACTTTAAGAGAGATACATGAAGCACAACGTGACTCCATTGGATGGAAAAAACTATCCATTGGCTTTCACAAAATTTGTTTTTGACAATTACTTTCTAGAGACACAGTTGGGGTGTTATCTTGTAGAGCCCCTGTACCACCAAACACATAGTTGGGCCTCCTTTCATGCCCAACTAGTGAAAATGAAACTTTTAGAGTAAGTAGTATTAGTAGTAGTAGCAGTAGTACTAGTGTAGTAAGTGTTCCCTCTACAAATGATATCTGGACCATGTACTTTGATGGATCCAAAATGCAGGAGGGCTCTAGAGCTAGTTGTGTTTTAATAGAGCAAACATATGCTCTCTATTTGCTTGGAATTTGAGTGCACGAACAGCACCACAGAGTATGAAGCACTCATATTTGGCTCACAAAAAGCCATTAACCTTAAGGTTGTTCTAAAAGTGGTAGGTGACTCCGAAATTGTAGTGCACCAGGGACATAACACTATACATTGTGTGTCACCTCGTCTTAAAATTTATCAACAAAGGGTATGGTGACTCATCATTTCCAAGATTTTAATATTATTTCAGTGCCAAGAATGTGTAATGTAGTTGTGGATGCCTTGGAAAAAGCAGCTGCTAGGATGTTATCGTTAAGGGATAATTTTTCTATTGATATTTAGTATAAGCCATCTATCCCAGACAACATCACTAACTAACACATTTTTTATGATGATCAATAGATATCGCATTTCATGGCCAATGCTGATGTCTTCAGGGATGCAACGATAGATGAGGATGAGCACAAGTAGACTCTGTAGGATGCAACTAGCACTAGTAAAGGAAACCTCATCCCCAAGGGTGTGGTATCACTGGAAAATCTGTATGACATGTAGAACAATTTTCATGGACCTGTGAATGCTAAGATCCATAACTCTATATTTTTACATGAAGAGATCAATTGAGGAACAAAAAAAATATCCAAAGTATGTGAATCTCGATACTTGTTGTACACCACAAGAGCGACATGCTTTTATCTGCCTCTTCAAGAAGTACCATGATGTCTTCACAAGAACATACAATGATCGTAAGACATATGACATGTGAATAATCCAACACGTAATACCAATCAAAGAAGAGGCCAAGCCTTTTTAGCAGAAACTGAGAAAATTTCATCCAACACTTGAGCCCCTCATACAGAAAGAACTAACCAAGTTGGTGGATGCTTGGATCATCTATAAAGTGCAACATTTGACATGGGTGTCCAACTTAGTCCTTGTCATGAAGAAGTACAAGGAGTTATTCTCATTTGTATATTTCTGCAACCTCAATCGCACCTCAAATACAGACAATTACCTAATCTTGTCCATGGAGCATAGATTACAGAAAATATCTGGAGCATAGATGTTTTCATTGCTAGACGATTTTTTTGGTTACAACCAGGTTTTGGTAGAAGAGCTTGACATACTCAAAAATACATTCTGTGCCAAGTGGGGTATGTTCACATTTTACAGAATTCTATTTGGGCTAGTTAATGCAGGTGCAACATTTCAGTGTGCAATGGACATCACTTTCTGTGGGATTATTAGACATAGCACAGTAGTCTACCTCGATGAAATCAAAATGTTGTTGAGGTAGCAGTCAAACCACTTGCGCCTTCTCAAGAAATTTTTTAAGTGATGCCAGAAATACAGGATATACTTGAATCCCAAGAAGAGAATCTTTGTAGTGTCCAAGGGTAACTTTCTTGGACGCATTGTTAATAAAAGTGGGATTGGGGTAGATTCGAACAATCACGCAGATTCCCCACCCCATAAACAAGAAAGCCATGTAGTATTTCTTGGGGAAGATCAAATTCCTCATAAAGTTCATCTCCAACTATGTTTAGATCGTCAAGCCTATACAAGAGATGATCAAGAAGGATGCAGTCTATAATTGGGGCAAAAGGGAAAAGGATGTGTTCACCCGTATAAAGAAAGAAATAGAAGAAGCACCAACATTGTACAAACCAAACTTCAACAAATATTTCTTGCTCTACACTTTCACTTCCAACAATTCTCTTGCTATTGTACTCACTTAGAAGGATGAGTTGAACAATGAGTGACCCATAACCTTCATGAGCGCAAGCCTACAAGGACTAGAGCTCAACTATCCTGTTGTGAAAAAACAAATTTATGCAGTATAAAAGGCGGTGAATCACTTCAGACCCTATTGATTGAAGAATAATTATATTATATTTGTTCCACACCCAACAGTTAGTTCACTACTTGTTTAGCAGGAGCTAGGTGAGAGAAGGGCGAACTAGATGATAGGGCTGCAAGAGTACGATATTGAAATTAAACCAATTCACACCATCAAGGGTCATGGTATTTCTAAGTTAGCAGTAGAAGTGCTTCATGCACAAGAGGAAGAAGAAGATCTCGTAGGTCGGGAGCAGGAAATAGAAATGTACAATGTTGAGCAAGCCTCTCCCACTTCAGATGAAAACTCTTGGTACATAGATGTGCACTAATACCTTGAGCATGGCACATTACCCTCTCATTTCTCTCTGCAGTAGAAGAGGGCACTCCAACTCAAAACTTTATCATATCAACCGATGCATGGGATGTTATACAAGAAGCACCATAATGGGATATTTCTTTGGTGCCTGGAGGCATAGGATTCAGAAAAGGTTTTACGTGATCTCCATGATGGACCAGCTAGGGGACACTTTATAAGTAACACCATAGCACACAAAGTCATGCAGGACAATTTCTACTATTCTACATTATTCAAGGATGCTCATGCATATGTTCAAAAGTCTCTGGTCTATCAAAGGTGCACCGATAAAAATCGGAAGTCAACAGCCCCACTGTAGCATGTTGCAGTGGAAGAACCATTCCAATAGTGGGGCTTATATATCATTATGGAAATTTTCACTCATTCATAGAAGAAACACCACTATATCTTAACTTCTACAGATTACTTTATGTGGTAGACAAAGGCAATTTTGCTGAAACAAGTGAACGATCAGGAAGTCATCAACTTTATACAACAAAATATCATTTCTAGGTTTGACGTTCCTACGTCACTTGTTTTTTACAATACAACATACTTTTATTCATTAAATATTTATGAGTTTTCATTAGAAAATGGTATTTCCTTCAAGAATTCTGCTAACTATTATCTATAGGGGAATGGTCTTGTTGAATCCACAAATAATAACCTCATTCACATAATAAAAAATATCATATTCTCTGAGCAGCAAAACTGGCACTCCACTTTGGTGAATGCTTTATGGGTTGACCGAGTTACACCTAAGCCTTCTCTGAATACCTCCCCTTATTTCCTATTATACGAAAAGGAACCCATCCTTCCATCGAACATATATTTTCCTTCTCTCCAATTGTCTGAAGAATCCTAGGGAAAGCCATGTCTTTTAGTTAAACGTAGGATGGACACTTTGCACAAGTTATAGGAAGAAAGGATGAAAGAAAAATAAATGTTTTCACTCCATCAAAACATTATTAAGAGATGGTTTTATAGGAAGTCTACAACAAAGTGTAGCTCTAGTGTGGGCGACTTAGTACTCAAGTGGAAAAAAGCCCACGAAGAAAAAGGAGATCACACTAAGTTTCAATCCCCATGGATTGGTGCATACACTATGCACAAAAGGCTTGGCCAATACACCTATCATCTTCAATCACTTGATGAGAATATTGAGTCTCTTCTTGTCAATGACCAAGATTTAAAATATTATTTTCAACGAAGATTTGGGGTTGCACCCTGCACTATGTACATAGTCCTTTTGTTGTTTGTTGCTTACATTTTTCTTTGGTTTTCTGTTGTTTTACTTATGTGAATAAGTGTTGTGCATTACCGCGTTCCAACTTCTAAGTGTTTGTGTGGCTGAAGTTCAATGAATCTTGGGAAACAATAGCCCTTGGCCAATCTTGTGTTTGGTTTCTTTGTTTTGGTTGTAACCTTTAGCCGATGAAGTTCTGATGGAAAATATAATCCATTCATAAGGAGTTTTTTGGCCCAACCATGAACCTGTGTTCAGTTTGGGAACCTCATGCCTATACTCATTTTTCTTTGGTGTTTTCAAGCTGATCCAACTAGTAGAAATGGAGAAGGGGAAATCTAAATGAGAAAACCTAAATCATAGGTATTTATATGATTCTATGAAGGAAAAACCTCTCATGCTCTCAATAAGTCGGGATCCCTCTTCCACAAAAAAATAAATAAGTTCCGATGCATAATTCACTTGAAATAAATAAGTAAAGGTGAAAGAAGAGAAATTCTTCCTACGCAGAGAGGTGAAGTAGGAAACTCCACTGAGGTACTATCCAGGCTTGCTAGTAGTGGAGAAATGCTTGTGTTCCTGGGTGACTTCGTCAGTGTACTTCCCAAGCTTGTTGGAAGTAGAGTAACACTAAAGATGAAAACTATACTCTGAAAATCATAAGCTCACGATCTAAACTATTCTTCCCAATTTGAAACAATGTGATCTGGTTGAATCTTATGTTGTGCTAAATTGAGAAGGTATAAAGGAAAGCATGTCTGCCCATGGGGTCAGTGGGGAATCCAAAGTAATCTTCATGATGAATCAATACTCCCTGAAGGACCAAGGCCCCACACTAAAAAGTGAACCAAGATAGAGAAGTTGGTATTCAACCAGTGTGTCTCCAAGTGTTGTAGCGACTGTAAAACCCTCCAAAATTTTGGCTTGCACTCAAATTTAGGAGCCTTCCTTGGTATTTCCCTTTCTGGTTGCAAAACTTGATCTCATTCCATGAGCTCTCTTATATTCCTTTCAACCCCTTTTTCTTATTTGGTCAACTATCATCTTTTTGCATGTTTGATTGTTTTACCTTGCTTGCAGTCCTTTTCTGGTGATCTCGAAGGGTGATCTTTATATATTCAAGTTGTCCTAGATATGAAAACATTTATCACACTCATGTACAAATTTTCAAACACTATCACACAAGCATCATCATGGTCATCCTAAGTTCACCTCAAGTGTCACAATTGTCATTTTTGGTCTAAGATAGTCTCATAGAGCATAATGCTTCATCTTGTTGTTCCGGTGGTTTATGTTGTCATGTCGTCAAATTATGTTAAGTGTGTGATCACAAGTTTTAGTTCCTTACAAGTTCACCTCTCTCTCTCACTTAGCCATTTCTTTGAAATTCTTTTGACTAGGAAACTCACCTTCACCAGACCCAACCAAACTATGCACTATGTAGTTTCATCCCTTAGTGATGCAACCTTGCTACCTGGAACTACCTAGTGTGTAGTCACTGTCCCCAAGGCAGTTTCACTGTGCAATTCAAAAGTTGAGAAGCCTTCCTTCATCACCAAAATTTTGTAGTAAATTCTCCCAACCTGACCTGAATTGTGTATTTTGTAAGATTAGCCATCAAGCATCTTCCCTGCCTACTAGAACCCCACAATGTGTAGAAGACCAAGCTTGCCTCACCTCCTAGAACCACATAGAAGTGTCTCCTCAATGTGCTCCCTCAATTGGGACTCATTGATCTCAAGTAATGCATAGACCTACCCTCCTAGGCCCCTCTACCACCCAGTATTTCCTTGCCTTAGAAAATTGCACAAACCTACCTTCGAAGGTCCCATCCTGCATTAGTCCTAACTATATCAATTGTGAAATCATGCCTCCTAATGGCCTCTGTACAATTTTATCTTGTAGTAATTATTGTGATCCAGAGTTAATCAACCAAGCTTGAGTTGCACTCTGCATAGTCTCAGTGACCAACCTCCCAACTTGTTACCTAGAATTGCAGAATGCATAGTTACTGGGCCCTGTTTCCTAGCCTATCACCTATCCCGAGCCTAGTCCATTGATAACAATGCTTCAACTTAGACTAGGAGTTTTTGGATTTGATGTCATCCCATCATGAGTGGATTACAGGAACATGTGCACTGTTGGACCATGGCGAGATGATGAAGAAGGAGGAGTGAACATGCTTGAATACTAACATACAATTGGACAGACAAGGAGGCTTATCAAGAACAAGCGAAGGGGACACATGCATGCAACACTTCTCAAGATTGAAGATCATTGAAGACCCCACATCATCAAGCTATGTGGAGGAGAAGAGAGAGCACATCGAAGAACACATCTATCACTCAACAGTAGCAATGGCTTGACACTACCACCTCATCAAGCTAGTCCATGTTAGCAATGTCATGTTAATTCATGTCATGAGTTTTCAAAGGCCACATCACTATTATGAGTCATATGTATATTGTAAATAAAATGTAATGTAAAGTGGAAGAACAATGGACACACAAGAATATGAAGAGTCATGTTAGATGAAAAGTCATTGGAAGTTGAACAGTCATGAGGGTAGTCAAATATTCAAAAGGGGTCAAGCATCACCCCTTGGTTATATATACCCCCTCATTGTATGAGAAAATGAACTTTCAACTTGGTTGCTCCTTGCTTTTATACCTCAGTAGGTGACCTTTCTTGAATGGGCATGGCTTTTAGACATGACCTTCCACCCAACTTAATGACTATTTAACCTAATTAATATTTAATTATTTAATATTTATATTTATTTTATTTATTTAATTGTTATGAATTATATTCATAACATAGCCCTTCCATTGGAGGCTTTTTCCTCAAAGGCCTTAACGCTTGTGGACTTTCTTCACTTAGTGTATTGCCACCTTGATGTATTATAATCTAGAGTAACGTGGACCATTCTCTTCATCTTATAGATCATCAGTAATATTCCCTTTGAATATATATATATATATATATATATATATTATATATATATATATATTATTATATATATTATAATATATATATATATATTATAATATATATATTAATATATATAATATATTAAAACTTTAAAATTATTTAATTATATAACTTATAATTATTAATTATATCATATAATTAATAGTTATAAAATTTTAGAATTATCAGTCCATATGGTGGCTTGAAAACGGTGCAATGATTGATGTGTTGGAGGGAAACAAAAAACAAAGTTAGGGAGACAATGTTTAGGTGGAGGTGCAACGGGGAATGACAGTGGTTGGGGAGGTAGTCATGTTCAATTTATTTGGCAACGGATGGCGTAGAGACAATGGGACGAAGGAGCTGGTGGATGTGATGGAGTAGTGACGCAGAGCGCAGTGACGATAGATTACAGATGTGGGTACAAACGTGTTTGCAGTGAATTTGGTTGTCGGCTGGCAGCATTGAATATCAGACTAGGGTTGGGACTACGAATGTTGCACTCTAGTTGATAGCACCATCCTGCACAGGTTAAGAGCTCTTTCAACTAACTGAGCCCAACCTCTTTTAAGAACAACCTCAAAAAGTGCTCTCATGAGGCACCCTGCACTCTGAGTAATGAACCCATGTTGGATGTGAGAGAAAGTCCTTCAAGATTAAGCTATGAAATGTATTCCTGAAGAAAAACATTGACCTTTGCACTGGGCTCTACCAAACTCTCCTTAACCAGGATTGGTACTCGATCTAAATATTAATTATATCATATAATTAATAGTTATAAAATTTTAGAATTATCAGTCCATACGGTGGCTTGAAAATGGTGCAATGATTGATGTGTTGGAGGGAAATAGAAAACAAAGTTAGGGAGACAACGTTTAGGTGGAGGTGCAACGGGGAATGACAGTGGTTGGGGAGGTAGTCATGTTCAATTTATTTGGCAACGGATGGTGTAGAGACAATGGGACAAAGGAGCTGGTGGATGTGATGGAGTAGTGACGTAGAGCGCAGTGACGATGGATTGCAGATGTGGGTACAAACGTGTTTGCAGTGAATTTGGTTGTCGGCTGGCAGCATTGAATATCGGATTAGGGTTGGGACTATGAACCTTGCACTCTAGTTGATAGCACCATCATGCACAAGTTAAGAGCTCTTTCAGCTAACTGAGCCCAACCTCTTTTAAGAACAAGCTCAAAAAGTGCTCTCATGAGGCACCCTGCACTCTGAGTAATGAACCCATGTTGGATGTGAGAGAAAGTCCTTCAAGATTAAGATGTGAAATGTATTCCTGAAGAAAAACATTGATCTTTGCACTGGGCTCTACCAAACTCTCCTTAATCAGGATTGGTACTCTTTCTAACAGCTTCGCAAGTTCCATCTTTTCTTCTTCTCTTACTGTTACATACTTAAACTCTTCACTTAAAGAAAATAATCGACATAGTTCAATATCACCCATTGTTGGCTTCAGATGTTCATTGTAAGTAGCCATTGTACTATGAGTAATATAGTGATAACTGGCTATGCGTCCTAGATTAGAAACTTGAAAATATCCATTCTTTCAATCATATTTCACCAGATTGGTTTTGTCCAAGATTGTTGCTGCAGAATGAATCAAGTCTCCTCACCTCTCTTCCAAAGTATTGTATCTCTCTAAAACATCAGCAAAGAGACCATATAAAACTGGATTACGTAACATACGGATATAAAGATAGGTGTATCCTAGCCATGGGCATGCCTCCCTTGCATTTTGAACTGTACCTAGTACAATCTCTGCATTTAAATTATTTGTTAGCTTTGACACAAACTAGCTCTCAATTGGCAATTTTTTATTCATAAGAGAAAGGTAATACTATAATTCATTATTTCGCTTTTCACAAAAATAATTATTTTGTTCCAAACCAAAGGCAAAAATGACAAAATTTGAAACAATATTTTATTCAGGAATAATTGTTTCTGGGGTAGGCATGATAGTTGGCAAATTCTTAGCTGCAACATCAAACTTTTTTGCAGTTGACAATTCAGCTACATGAGTGGATTATGAATTAGAAATATCTCTACTGACAGCTATTGAAACAACTGAAGGAGTTGATCCATAAATTTTCTGAGTGGTAGATGATGTTGAAGAAGAAAATTTCATTTGTGGAACCTCCATTGAAATAAGGCTAGTTTCCCTAGAGGGTGGAACCAATTCACCTGGTTTCTTTGTGTTTTCAGCTAATGATACTCTTTTTTGTTCTCTTGGAGAACATGGTGATTCTTCATCAAAAGTATTACCCTCTTTTTTTTCTTCATATTCCCAATTGGGTTCATATTTTGAGTGGTCTTTTTCTTTAGTTTTCATACAACTACTTTGACTATCCTTCTCATCACAATTGTTGTTGAGATTATATTCATGTGGATCTCTGTCACTATTACCAATTTTATTTTCACATTTATTATAAGTAATGTTTTGTGCCTTATTCTCATCATTTTGATCATGGTTTTCATCCTCCTCTTCTTTAGCATTTTGCAATGCCTGAGCATTCCTTGCATTCTCAGATATGGTAATGGTTGTGAGATCATGCAATGGAATAGATACCACCTCATTGCTATCAATCACTGACACCACCTTAATTGGACTAGATTCAGACTCTTTCAATTCCACTTTTTGAATGGAGATAGCCATAGCAGAAATACTCACATCACCCTCACCGCCTTAAAATCTCAAATTATTAGTTTCCTCATGAAGAATAAAGGATTGATTTGTACTTGTAGTCTCATGTAGTTCACTTGAAACTTCTGCATCTTCCTCATTGTTATGATATTGTTCATTTTCTTCCTTATTATCGATTTTTGTGTAACTCTTCTTAAAACATGTTGCAACTTTGGCACATGATTTTTCTAATCGCTGAAATGCTTCTTGAATTTTATTAAAATTCTCCATGGATTCAAGATGTGAATGTAATGGTGTATTGTGCAGAAAACTACGTTCAACAGCGCACATGATTATATCGTATGCCATGGCTTTGATACCACTGTAGCATAAAAACTTACGCTGAAACACGAAGTCTGATAGCTTGAAGGCTTGAATGTAAAAATACACATAGGTATTTAATAATAATAATTTATTAATATATAAATTGTATAAGATGATATAAGATGATTTGAATGTTACAATGAAGCCCTGCTTTTATACCTCAGCAGGTGACATTTCGTGAATGGGCATGTCTTTTAGACATGAATTTTCACCTAACTTAATGAATATTTAACCTAATTAATATTTAATTATTCAATATTTATATTTATTTTATTGTTATGAATTATATTCATAATAATCTTCCTTGTCCTCTTAAATCTCTCTAGGTGGAGAAGGTGGGTGATTATCTGGGAGAACCTTCCCATACCGAAGGTTGATCACTTTGATTTCCATAGCATAAGAAGGATAGGATGTCTCCCCATTGTAAACCTATTATTTTTTCTTATTGTTTGGGTTAATATTGGGTTGAGGAGGAATTTTGGGTTTCTTGGGTGGAGTTTGGTGCAAAGGAGGTGGTTGAGGTTGAGGTGGAGGCAGTAAAGAAGGAGTTTGGGTTGTTTTAGGTCTTCACTTTGTTGAGGGGTTGCCCCATTGGGAAGATTGGGGTGAATATGGCTGAAAATGAGGGTTGATAGGTTGAGTAGGATATTGAGGAGCATAAGGCCAAGGAGGAGGTGTAGAACATGATGGATGAGTAGAAGGGTACCAAGGCCGGAAAGGTGCATTTTGATTTGGATTGTTGAGAGAATAATGTGCACCTTGCATGCCTTGTTTATATGGCTAAGGATCTGGAGGCCTCCTTTGGTTAATGAATCACAACTTCTCTGACCCACCTTTTAACCCTCATTAGTATAAAACATTTAGGCTTGATAGAGAGGGACATTTTTCTATTGCATGATTCTCTTCAAAAACTAATCATACTTCTATGAAATTTAGGGAATTCATTCCTAGTATGTCTTTTAGTACATCTAGGGAAAAATATATCTAGTTCCCCTTTCGATTCCTATTTCCTCCTTTTAATTTGCATAGTATTCATTTGCAAGGAAAGATATGCAACATTTAACTCCTAAAACCTTTAGGCTTGATAGAGAGGGACATTTTTCTGTTGCATGATTCTCTTCACAAACTAATCATACTTCTATGAAATTCAGTGGGAATTCATTCCTAGTATGTCTTTTAGTACATCTAGGAAAAATATATCTAGTTTCCCTTATGATTCCTATTTCCTCCTTTTAATTTGCATAGTATTCATTTGCAAGGAAAGATATGCAACATTTAACTCCTAAAATCTTCCAACATACTTCCTATCTCATGCTTGATGGTTGTCATGGAGGGAGAAGAACTAAACAAGCTTTGGCTATGTCTACCCTTTTCCATAGCATCCCTAGAGCGATTCTTGAATACAGTTTTGATGTCATCAAAAGGAAATTGGTAGATATATCTTCACAAAGACATGTTGAGGGTTTACATTACATCCTCCTTGATCCCTCAAAGAAGCAATAACTTGAGTGGCTCGATATCAATGGTACAGTTGACCATCCCATAATTGAGTTGAAATATTTCCTCATTGTCCTCCAAAGATTCATCAGGCCCAAGCATCATCCTAAATATTTCCTCCTTTGTTTCTTTGGACTTACAATAATCCCTTTATTTGTCATTGAATGCTTGTTGCATTTGGTCCTAGGTAGTGATGTAGCCTCCAGGTAAACTCATAAACCAACATAAGGTTGCATCACTTCTTCTCATCAGAGGCTTAGTCATAGGTCCTACAAACAAAAACAAAATCAAACATGAAGGTGTCAGGTTCATCAAACATTAGGCCATGGAAATGTGGAAGGGAATCATGGCTTATATTCATCATTATGGCCTCCCCATTGGTTTCTCTGTTAGGGAAAATGTCATTGTTCATGTTTTCAACCATGGGTTGTGTCAGTGAGATAGGTTCTTCTTCCCCTATGGGTTCCTCAAAATTTTCAGGTTGCTCACCTAGAGGATCTTCTAGCTCCCCTATAGTTAGAAAGGAAAGTTCATAGTCACCAAAGAAGAATGAAGGTTGCCTGCTTGAGGGGGTGGGGTTTTTTAGTAATAATTTCCCTTGGTTATCCCTACTCCTATGAGGCATGAAAAAACTAGTTTTTTTTTCAAATTTGACCCTTTTTTCCAAAACAAGCAGAATGGTGCAACAAAAAAAAGAATAAGAAAATCTTAAGTAGAAACAACACCTACTTAGACACGTCCCCAGTAATGACGCCAAAAAGTGATGAGCCTGATATTTTACCAAGGATGTTGCAACTACCAAGTGCTTCTCAACTTAAATTATCAACCCGGGGTTTATACAAACTTAGAGAAGACAATGTTATGTGCAAAACATGTTAGGTTCTACTCATGTCACCCTCGGTCATGAGATCAGATCAAGGTGTTCAGATACCACTCCTTCAACTAAGTAGAAAGAGGGAAACAAATCACAATTGCAAGAAGATGAACATGATTCTATTATAGAAGTGAAAGTGCCCTACATTCAAGGTAAATGTTGAATTGGAATTGCATGAAAGGAAAAAAACATTGTCTAGTTGCATAAGTGAACCATGCTATCTACTTGCAGACCTAATCAATTATCTATTTTCACCTGCTTGAAAATGAGAAATTCAACCTTCAATACAATTATGAAAATAAACACTAATTATAATTCTATTTGTTGTCTTATGTTTGTAGTGAGAAGAAAACGAAGATGGAGTGATATTAGAGTCTTCCCTAATCATGAAATGAAAGCTTTTGGATCATTATTAAGCTTCAATATGCCAAGTGTTATCCATGATAACCCATAGAAATAATTTTTAGTTTGATTAGTCATCTTAGATATTTTTATGTTTAGGTTCATGTGAAAGCTATCATATGGTACATCTAGTGTTTGATAGGGTCATCATAAAAGAGAAAAGGTCATAATTCCATTTGTTTTGAGGTCATCGTTTCATAATTGACTTGTCTGTCAATTTTACAAACTTTTGTAGCAACTCCAGTTCAAAAAACCCAAAATTTTCTATGAAAGTCCCTTACAATTTCATAGCAAAACGGTCCATCCTGGCACTTGTCTCACTACGAAAGTTTGTTGTTGCGTAACGATTTTATTTTAAATGATTGTTAGTAATTTCATAGTTGTAATGAGTCATAATACACCTTTATTCTCATGTCCTCCACTCCTTTTCATTCACCCTTACCTCTCCTTGTCTCCTTTATATCATCTGATGCTATCAAAAAGTTCACAAGTGCTACCATTAAATAGGGTTTTTCACTATCAAAATGAGTCTATCCTGATCTGAGTGTGGTCTAGGTGTTCTCAAATTGGTTTGCAAGTGAAGAGGAAGAAAATCACAAAAATCTCTTGACGTGTGATAAGTATGGAAACTAGAAAAGAATACAAAGGAGGTATCGCAGTGCATTATGAGCCCATAGATATGAAATTTCTTGAAGAAGATCCAAATTTTGTATAGTCATTTTCCAATGTGGGATGTCTACGATTTTGCCAAAAATTGTAGGGTTTTCATGCGCAAATCACTAAAGACTTCACCATCAATTTCATAGGGATTGGCACAAAGGTTGGCATCTTAAGTTTAAATGTCTCTCTAGACACCATTTCCCATGCTACTAAAATCCCAAGGTCAAGGGAGACATGGTTTAAAGTCCAGAAGTTCTAGCTACAGAATTGTGATTAGTTTTTGAAGGAAGAACATCAAGGGATTGATATGACAACATGCATCTCTATAACCTTCCTTAAGGAGCATTATTCAAAGTTTCTAATGGTTATTCAAAAGTATTTTACATGTGAAGGAAGGTTCCATATGGTATACGAATACAACTTCAGGTTGCTGCTCCACTTCACAGGTAAACAAACCTTAGATATCCCTTTCTATCTCTTCAGAAGTCTAGGAAAAATGGGTGACAAGGTTCAAGCTAAACAAGATACAAGAAGTACCTCTGTTTTTCATCATGGTATTATTGTTGGGCATGGAATACCCCAACAACATGTTTTTGGGCTCAAAGCCCAAGTTTTGGTCAAATAATGTTGTAAGACTTCGCGAATTGTGAGCATGGAGCGCGAAATGTACATTGAGTCATAGGGTTGTTTGCCCTAAGCTTTGTAATGTAATGTAATGTCATGTCAGCCTACCCATGGTCTACGGACCATGGGATTGTATAAATAGAGTGAAGCTCTAAGTTGTAAAGAAAAATAGAGATAGATAAGAATGAATGATCTAGTAGCGGATAGAAAAGAAGTGTAAGTGTCTTGGGTCGTAGTAGTAGGAAGAGGCTCTACAGCTGAGTGTACAGAGGCCTAGTAGAGTTTGCAGCTGAGTGTGTGGACCCCTGCTATTGAGTGCGTAGGGTGGAGTTGAGTCTATAACCCAAGAAGAAGAATAACAAAGAAAAGTATGATTCCAGTTACTGTGTATCTGCTCTTGTATTACTTTCTATGCATTTATACTTCCTTGTTTATCGCGTCATTACAGGAAAATTTGGGCACATCAACCCCAACTTCTAGATCTGTATTATTAGGGCCTATCAGCCCCTTATTCAGTTGTTTTCATTCCCTAATGAAGTTAACCTACATCATGCTTGCTTCCAATGTTATAAATCTAACTTTCGAATATATGAAATGATACCAATATACCCAATAACTGTAGACAACACCAAAAATAACAAGATCTGAATATAGATAAATGCTTCTCTATTAATATCAAACCCTTAAGGTAGGGCAACACCATACATTCACTCCTTAAGGAAGGAGAACACTCCACAAGCCTTATGCCTATTCATACAATATTCCTTGACATCTCTCAATGGGGAAGTCTCTAACTTCTATATAGGCCTCATACATACAATACCATGGGTCATTACCATGGTTCCCTCAATATCATCTATTGAATACCATGGGCCGATTACATTATTGCTAACTACTTGTGGTCCCTTACATGATACAGGTTAACCACCTTATTTATTACTATGGTCCATCCCATTATTACATTATTCCCTTGGGTACCTCCCTTTGTACCCCATATTATCTCTCCTAGGTACACTACATTCCACCCCCCTAACATGTTTCGTCCCCGAAACATGGGAAGAACACAAATAATAAGATCTACTCAAAAGAGTAGTCCACTGGTACAATGCACGTGCATCTAGCCATCTAAGAGAAAGGTGAACCCTCGATCCAACTAGCACCTCACTCACTTGAGATGGAAGTTGACCATGGCAGCTCTTCTGTGTTGATGTGTAGTAGGTGGATCGTCGCTCCTCTCTATCTATCATGTGGGGATTGTTGTCCTTGTGGCTAATTTGTTGCAATATTGTTGGTTGTTTTCTTGTAGGGTGATGTTGGTGGTGATATGTTGAAGTTTTAACCAACAGTGGAGCCTGAGTGGTATCTGGTACATGTTGTGGTGCCTGCTGTTGTTTCTTATCTTCCAATATTACTTCAACCACTGAGTCCTCATATGATGTACCAGTACTTGTAACCTTTTCTGCTCCAACCTTTGTTTGTGTTTGATTGTCGATCATCAAAGGCTCATCATCTGATGTGTAAGTGTCATTAGAGCTTTGCACTTCTACCTCCATAGTCTCTGCTGGGGTCTTAATGGAAACATCCTGCAATGTAATTTTCTTCTTTTTATACCAGAGCTTCAGGAATTTCTTCTGCACATTAATGTTGATAGTACCCACAGATTCCATCCATGGATATCCTAAAACAACATCCATGTTATCCATATCTAAAGTGTAAAAATCACAATGCAACACATACTTATCCATCGAAAGCTTCAAATCTTTATAAACTTTCACATCCTCATCATTAACCTATGTGTTCTCAATGTGTTTTGCTGGCACTTGCAATTTTTTTGCCAAATTGACATTTATGAGATTTTTCTTGCAACTAGGATTTATAGACACAATGATGTTCTCCTTCTAAATCAATCCATGAACCTTAAATAAGGAGATACTCATAGAAAATAACCCCTTACATGTCTCATTCTCCTTTTTTCTAGCACGAGACCATTTGTCTAAAAGGACTCTTTCAAATTCTGCATCTGAAAGTTTGGTCAACTGCTTATAGTCAAGTGAGAACCACCATTTGGCAGCCTCATCTTTGAAACTAAGCCCCACTATATTCTTCAAAAGTGTCCCATATGTGAACTTTTGTCTCTGTATGAATTCTTCAATAGTAGGGCTATCATCTTTCCTTGTAAAATTAAGATCTACCATGAAAAGTGTTCTGAAAAAAAATTCACTTGGTGAAAATTTGAAATGGCCACAATTCCATCAATTTTACTCAGAATATTTATTATGACTTGTTTTCAGAAATTAAATGACCATTCTACATCTTCCCATGTGATAGAAATCTCGATCTAGGCACTGGAATTTCAGATCTGCACTGCAACTCTCCTGCCGTCACCAAACATTCTAAAAAAAAGAGCTGATTTTAAATCAACAATATCTCCCCCATCCGGACTCCAATTCGACTGATTTTTTTTTTGAAATCAGGTATTCTTTCACTAAGAATCTAGATATGCAATTATATTTTGCATGTTTTTCCACACAATGTATATATCTGTGCCACAATCTCGTTGCCCCGAAAAATGTCTGCAACACCACTGATTTTTAGATCAGCGATATCTCCTTCATCCGGACTTTGATTCGGTCGATTTTTTTTTGAAATTGGGTATTTTTTCACAAATAATCTAGATATGGAATTATATTTTGTATAATTTCCCCTAAATGTACATATTTGATCTGCAAACTCGCCGCCCCAGAAAGTTCCTGCAAAAAATAAAAAAACATTATCCACTTTTGCCCAAGAAAGTGCTCTGATGCCACTTGTTATAAATCTGACCTACGAATATATGAAATTATACCAATATATCCAATAAATATAAACAACACCAGAAATAACAAGATCTGAATATAGATAAATTCTTCTTTATTAATATCAAACCCTTAAGGTAGGGAAACACCATACATTCACTCCTTAAAGAAGGAGAACACTCCACAAACCATATGCTTGTTCATATAATATTCCTTGACATCTCTCAATGGGGAGCTTTTAACCTCTATATAGGCCTCATACATACAATACCATGGGTCATCACCATGGTTCCCTCAATACCATCTATCTAATACCATGGGCCCATTACATTATTACTAACTACTTGTGGTCCCTTACATGATACGGGTTAACCACCTTATTTATTACTATGGCACATCCCATTATTACATTATTCCCTTGGGTACCTCCCTTTGTACCCCATATTATCCCCCCTAGGTATACTACATTCCACTCCCCTTAACATGTTTCGTCCTCAAAACATACGAAGAACACAAATAATAAGATCAACTCAAAAGACTAGT
>APFE031073139.1:23079-34498 GCA_000404065.3 Pinus taeda | reverse complement strand
TGCTATCTCTGCCCTTCAACTGCAAGAGATTTCCTCAATCAATTTGTCCTCCTGAGAACTTCTCACTTCAAAAAATCGATTTCCTCAATCCCTCATTATTTTCCAAATGACCCTCAAGTCCCTTCTTATATCTTCCTGTTGGACAACCAACAGCCTAGATTAAATCTTAATCAAAGGCTCAAATCGTTTTGGCTTGATCCGTGGCTTTTTCTAAAAGTTGCACCCCTAATTAGATTAATACCCATTAATATTTTAATTTTCCTGAGTTTAGACGTAGGAACCCCATTGAAAATATTAATTATTTTAATAAGATCACTTCTTGGTGGAATTTCCCAAAACGCTTTCTGGTTTCTCTGGAATACATGTGCCCAAGTCTCCCTGCAAAATTTGAAGCTTAGAGCACATTCGATGTTACACCAAATCAACATTTTGGACCCTCAAAACCCACATTTCCTAAGTTTAATGGAAATTGTGGCATGTAATTAGGCTAGAATTAAATAAAATAAAAAGTAATAAAGTATTCCATGTGACAGAATGACATGGAAATGACTTAAAAATTATCCTAAGTCAAAGAGTTGAGTCAACGGACATGTGGAGGATGACTAAGCACACTACAACATAAATACACCATTATTTGGCAAAATCGAATTTCCCGGAGATAAAACACCAATTGCACATGTGGAAAATCAAATTTATTAAAGGAACTCGTGTACCTGAAAGAATATTCTACGAAATATTTAGACTAAGGATTTTGTGGGGCCTTCTCTCACTGTTAGCTCAAGTTGTTTCTACACTTAGCACTTCACATGGAGGATTATGAGTTTCACTTTAGGAGATCACGTAGTTCCTAGGAATCTGCACAGAGCATCTTTGGGATCATCATCTGAAGTGGCAGCACTTGGTTCGCGTTCGATTTGGTTTAACTAGAGTTATCTCATTGCTTTGGTTCACTCATGGATATGTTTACTATGCAATATAGAGAATTTGATTTTCCTTGGGTGCCAATGAGGAATTTGATTTGCCTTGGTGTCCCTATCATCTCCACTTGGAACTCGACCTGCTCTTTCTTGGGATTTGCTCCAAGTTCAGTTAACATGCATTCTTCCTTGGGATTTGCTCCAAGTTCAGTTAACATGCATTCTTCCTTGGGATTTGCTCCCAACTCTCTATATAATGAGGCTATGGGCTCTCATATTGTATCATGTTATGAGCTATGTCATTTTGTACTTGAATACTTTCTTAATATAATCAAGACTTTGGGGCTATCTAGTTGGTGTTCTATTGACGTTATGAGTTAGTGTTTAATTTCTTTTTCATATTGAATTAATATTAGTTTATACTTGTCATCTTGCTTTGATTGATGTGTGCAAGCTATTTTGCACATATCATTGATTTAGAGTAGTATTCTAGAAATACGCTTGCCAATTCATTTTAGGAGGAATGTTTGGTCTATCTTATTTATTATATTGCTCTAATCTTTTGCAAACTAATACTTGCTCAAATGTGTAGGAAAGATCTTTCGTATAATGTGCAGGAATCCATCTGGAAGTGGGAGAAATCTCAATTAGATCAACTCACTCCTAGAGTTACAACGATCCAAGACTAAGCCATTTTTTTGCTCCAAGTCTTCCATCCAACGAAGAGCAAAAAAGATTTTTCTTACTTTATAGCTACTTGATCATCCATTTAAAGTTAAAATATTTCTTTGATTCTAGTTCTTTCAAAGTTATATTTCCTATTCAAAAGTCCTTTCCAAAGCTAAGTATGGGGGTTCACTCCCATTCTTGAGCTAGTATTTTGTATATTAAATTGTATTTTAGTTTTGGTTATTTTTCTTAATTTCACACTAACAATTGGTTTTATGTTTTGAAGTTTTGGGAAACTACTCACTCATGTGTATGCATGACCTTGTAACGACCACTAATCGCATACGCAGCGGAAATATTAACATACGTCATAGACAAATACATTCATCGTAGAATAGTAAGTGTAAATTGTATATTATATAAAGAATTGATGTAGGATGATACAAATGAGAATGGGGGTCCTATATATATAGCTAGGTAAGTACCCTTTCACTAACGGTTATGTCCTTAAGAACATACCTTTTCATTAATTGCTAACTAATTAATCATTAATCTTATTTGTTGTCTTTTACATTATTTGTGTTTATTTTTATATAAATTTAGTTTGTTACATTGCCTGCCCCTTCAAAAAGCTTTGTCCTCAAAGCTTATTGACGAAGAATCAGTTCCCTTCTGTTGATCAGCATATCTTCTTTTTTCTAAGCTTTCATCTTTGTTGATACAAGATAATATGATGTTCTGAGCGATAGACAAAATTGTCGTACTGAAAATAGATCAGACCATCCTAGATTAATCTTCTGGGAAATCTTCTGACCCTTGGCGCAGTGTGGTGAATAGTTATCGCATGACTGGATTGAGCTCACTTCAGTTTTTTTGGAACATAAGTTTGTTGTTTATGTTCTGCATGATATAGATTTGTAGATTTATTAAGGCGTCTACTCTTGTCATTCGGGTGTAGATAAGGAATTTTTCTTCTTTGAACTTCCTTAAACGATTTTATGGTAATTTCTTGATTTCCATCAGGCATTGTTGTTGTTGACTTAACTACTAAATCCTTATTTGGGATGTCCTCTGTTTGAACGACAACCTCTGAGTACGTTTTTACTTCAATAGGGCTTGGATTTGCTTGAACTGCGGGATTAGTGGTATTGATGTTTGTTTCTTCAGTTTGGATTGCTACATCTGGAGATTTTGGTGCTTCCTCTGCAACAAGTTCTTTGAACCTATTCATCAATGATTTAATTTCGTCCTTAAGATTTTTAATCTGTTTGAACAGATTTTGATTATGATTTTTGAGACGTGAGCATTCCTCATTCTCTGAGTCAACTTTATTTTGGCCTTCACACTTCTCGTCTTTTGAACACTTGATTTGTTCTACTGATGTTTGGTTAAGGCTCTTTAAACGTAAATTTTCTTCTTGATATTCTAATAAATGCTCCTTGAGTTCCTTCTTTCATGCTTTAGCTTTCTTGACTTGTTTGAGTAGTTTTTCTTGGTGATCTCTGAGGCACAAAATTTCTTTGTCTTTGCTGACTTCTTCAAGCTCTTTTTGCTTCTTTGATATAGTATTTTCGTTATCTTGAAACATCAAGTCTGAGATATCCTTAAGGTCTTCTAATGAAGATTTTATTGATTTTGATTTACTTGTTATGTCTCGAAACTTGACCATCTTCTCTTTACAGGAAACATCAAAACTTGTTTCTCTATGTTTAACATGAATGTACCCAAATCCTTAAACCAAGGTTGACTGAGTATGATGTTTGTCTTTTTAACTGTCCTTGCAACATAAAATCAAGATATGTACTCATAATGACCTATTGTCACTTGTAATCACTAATTTTATACTCTTTTTGGTCAAAAATATTTTTCTTTTCACCAATGCTTAGATCTGGAATTAATAGCCGATTTGCCAAGTTGATGTTGATATAATTTTTCTCATTGCTTGGGTTGATAGGGACATTAACTACTCTTCCTTGGATACTTCCTTTTAATGTAATTACTCTGTGATTTGTAACTAAAAAACCATTATAGGAAAACCTTTCTTCCTTCGTCATTTTAGAATTGAGCTCTATCGATTTTTTTCAATGATTGATACCATTTGTTTTGTCGAGATGACTTAAAGTATTATGTAATCTAAATATATAAAATTTCTTTTAGTTTGGTGGATTGTGAACACTTAGCTATCAATTGGAATATTCTCCAAATTCACCTTTTTATGTTTTATAAGAATATATATCTCCCCTTTAATCCACTAAGGAATAATATTTAATATTACTCTTTTCTTATATTCACTTATATATATTTGAATGTTTCTCTTTATACTTATATAAAGAGATATACTTTCACATAACCTTCTTAATTTTACATATATATATTTTAAACTTTATATTCTCTCATTTCTTTCTTTTTTTGACTTGAACTTTTCTTTAAAATACCCCTTTATAATATAAAACTTCTTTTTATATATCTTTTATTTATAAGGTTTGTCCCTGGCTCGCGCCATATCTTGCGTCCTCTTGTCTTGGCTTGTCTTCTGCATTTTATATTTATGTTCTATCTGCAGTTTATCATAATGCTGATGTGATTGCCAATTGTGAAAATTTAAATAAATTGCTCTAGCATAGAACATACCTAAACTTAACAGTTTTTGTATTCCTTTTGTTTTTCTTTTACCTTGAAAATACCATGGGAAATTACCATGGGTTGCTAAAACCATGGGCTTGTAAACCACTTAATGAAGAGTCAAAATAATATTATATACTCTTCCTTCTCTTACGTATAGTTTTAAAGATATTTGGAAAAATTTCTTCTTAACTTTATCATGCACTTTGTATCAATAATGTAGAACCTTTTATATATATATGAATGTTCTCCTTCAAATTTTACACCAGACTATATATATCTTTCTTTTTTTTAATAGTATATATTTATATGATTTTTTTCTTTAAATTTTTTTAATCTTTATATGTACTTTTTTTCTTTGATTGTCTTCTTTTTTTCTTTATTTTTTTACGGGCCAAAGGCCTCTGACGAATTAGTGACAGAGAAACTCCCAAAAGTGTAGCGAAACGCTTCAATCTCGACAGCAACAATGTTGACGAAACCTGGATGGCCAAGGGCCTTGATCGGACAGCGTGACTGTGTAGCGGTGAAGCGGCCATAGGATCAAACTGTTGTTGATACCAATGTAATGACCACTAGTCATATACGTAGTGGAAATATTAAAATACTTCATAGACAAATACATCCATCGTAGGATAATAAGTGTAAATTGTATATTATATAAAGAATTGATATAGGATGATGCAAATGAGAATGAGGGTCCTATATATATAGCTAGGTAAGCACCCTTTCAGTAACGGTTATGTCCTTAGGGACATACCTTTTCATTAATTGCTAACTAATTAATCATTAATCTTATTTGTTGTCTTTTATATTATTTGTGTTTATTTTTATATAAATTTAGTTTATTACAGACCCCCTCACGCCATCCAAAGACTAATTTCCAGGGAGGACGTAAGCACTTGGGAGAGAGTTGCAAGCTCATCTAGGCCGTGGGCCTTTTGAGCTTTGTGAATCTCTTTTGGAAAGTTTTTTTTATCTTCAAGCTTCTTGTTATATTTTTTGGGAGAGAGTCTCTCTCTCATATTGTGGGCAAGGATTTTTACCCGCATTAAGCACTAATAAAATATTAAAAATAAAATTGTTTGAGGAAGCTTGCGATTTTTCTCATGGCATCCATTTTCCTCATTTAGAGGAGGGATTCTTATGAGTGGACTAATTTTGCTTCTAGTTTTTCTTAGCTTTCTAACATTTAATTTTATTTTGTGCATGCTTAAAATCAACACATTTCACTCCACATGCAATTTTTACTAATCTTGTATTTAAATTCCCAAATGCATAAGCTTCCAAATTGTAAACTTGAGCAAATCTTATCTTATGTGTAAACACTTCATATTTTGGCAAGTTTTAATTGTTTCATAATTTCTTCAAGTATATGCTTCACTACTTGGTCAATTTATGCTATATGTCATGGAAACTATTGGAGCACTGTCATTTGTTTGAAACAATGGTAGTTTAAAACAATCTATTACATTTTACTTGCATATTTTCCATTTAATGGTGCAAACACATATGAGCTCATTTACATTCTAGTCTTTCAAGTTTTGCAACTATCTTATTTCTCTTTGAAGCATTTGCATGTAGCATTATTTTAAATTGGGGAATTAACACAATTTGCACTTCAGCCCCGAGCCTCATTAAAATTTTACATCCTACATAAGTTGGTTGAAGTAGACATCTTAGAGACTCTCTACTCCTCTATTGACTCCTCACTGTGAGATCCATATCTTTGGGCGAGGGTGAAGTATACAACTGGCAAAAGAAATAGTCAGTATCTAAAATTAAGATTTGGGCTTGATAGTAAATATCCAAAACACCATCCTTAAGGAAGCCCACAGAGCACTGCATTATGCGCATCCTGGTGTAAAGAAAATGTATACTGACACAAGGAAACTCTTCTTTTGGGGAGGAATGAAGCGCAATATTGTCCAATTCGTTGCAAAACATCTTGAATGTCAACAAGTGAAAGTTGATCATCATCACCCATCAAGTCTCCTGCAACCTCACAACATTCCTATGATTAAATGAGAGGTGATTTCTACCTACCTCTTATCCCACAAAGGCACAATGTCATTCTGGTTGTGATGGATAAACTAACAAAAGCGCTCATTTTATTCCCGTAAAAGATACTTATGAGGTTGTTGACATAGCTCAATTATTTATAAATGAAATCGTTAAATTTCATGGAGTTCCTAAGAAGATCATATCTCATAGGGATGCCTAATTCACTTCAATATTTTGGACTTGTATGCAATCAGCCTTAAGAACTCAACTAAATTTAAAGACAGTTTATCATCCTGAGACTGATGGACAAACAGAAATGGTGAACTAACTAATAGAAAATACGCTGAAAATGTACATTATGGATCAACAAACACTGGGAAAAGTACTTACCCTTGGTTGAATTTGCATACAATAATAGTTATCATAGTTCAATCGGAATGCCACCATTTGAAGCATTATATGGAAGACCTTGCAGGAAACCGCTAAGTTGGGACAGGTTAGAAGATTGAGTGACAGTGGGGCCATAATTAATTTAAGAGATGGAGAAACAGATAAAACAAATTAAGCAACGGTTAAAGGAAGCAACAGATAGACAAAAAAGTTATGCCAATGCTCACAAGACAAATAGGAATTATGAAATAGGGGATCAAGTTTTTATTTGCATCAGACCAAACAAAAACACCACCTAGTTTGGAAAAGGAACAAAGTTGTCACATCATTTTATTGGGCCATTTAAAGTTCTGGAAAAAGTTGGATCTGTCGCCTATCGTCTTACAATGCCACCCCACTTGCATAACATCATTATGTTTTCATGTAGTTGTACTAATACATTACATAGCTAACAAATCTCACAAACTTCAATGGAAGGAACTACAGATATCGGACAAGAAAACCATTTCGTTCGAACCATTACATATACTAGAATGTAGGGTTCAACAGCTCGGGAACCACCTGATAGACCAAATTAAGGTCCAATGGGACACGTATAGTCCTGAAGCACTTAAAACCTTATTTGGTATATCTTAACTTTATTTTGGCTGAATACTTGAGACTATCATTATGAACTATTCTATAACTATGAAATATTACATGTAAGAATAATTATAAATTATTATACTTAATGTTGTTGGTACATGGATATCATTATGAAGTATGTTATTTGCTTAACATTGCCGATACAAGGATATTAATATGAATTATGAAATATGTTATGATGTGATGTTTATAATTTTTATTTTACGTATCAACATGAATATGAACTTGAAATAAACGAATGACTATAATTAGCTACTTAATGAAAAAGCGAACTTACAAATATAATGGCCAAACATAGTTAAATATGTTATATGATTTCAAAGATCAATAATCAAAGACGATAGCATATTTAAATTGCACAAAAATTGTGGTCTGAATACAATTGGTTTTGAATATATTGATGCATATGTTATAATGTTTGGACAAGTGTTTACATTGCAGATAGTATTTTTACCAAACCGACCACGTGATGACAAAACTCCAAGAACAATTGAAGCTGAGTGAGAATCCATGATCGGGTATTGACCATGGTCCTACTAGGAGGGGTGGAGGTGTTTCCCACTGTTTATCCTCCCAAACCTGGAGTCATGGGAGGACTATGCGAGTCACGCTCCCTTGGACATGTGATGATGACTGTCAAATGCCTATTGGCAAATAAGGTCGATATAGTTGATGTTGTCACCCTTAAGTTTTATGAATGGGCAGATTGGTATATCTGACGACATGGCATATTCCAGCAGAGACGGATAAGATGGGAGTGGAAGAGATTAGGAAGGATAAGATGATTCTAGAATAGCTTTGGAACCTTACATAATTACACTAATTGCTAAAATAATTACTAATATACTATATAAACTTAACTTCGGGACGAAATTTTCTGAAGAATGGGTGTATGTAATGACCCACCTCAAGTTATAGGGAGCATAGAAATATTAGCATGCATATGATAGTTACATATGCATGTATCGCATACGCTGCACTATTATATGTGCTAACCAATTATGAAAAGTCCAGTGAATGAATTATTGGCATACCGAGTAAATACCTAAAATCGCCATAGTATAATGAACATATGAGGTGGATTACTTGCTATATACACCACCATGATAATATATAGTTAACATATTATTCAGAATAAAAGTAATTATAATATTAGTATAAAAATAAAAAGGTATTATAATTAATATTAATACAAAGTATTATAAAAAAATAAAGAGGTGATTATAATATTATTGATTATGTTACCTAAATAATAAACTATAACATAATATTGTATTAATTATTGTTAATTATTAATTATATTAATGAAATTATATTTTATATTAATAAATTACAAAGAATTAAAAGAAGATAATATGTACATATGTTATATTATTTAAAAGAAAAAAATAGCAATGACCAATGTACGTATGAATTAAAATTAAAGTGAGAAACCCATGAATATTATTCAGAACCCATATAAAATCTAACACCTCTTCAAAACCGGGGAGAAACCAAATGATTAATCTAGATTTCCACGTCGGAAAGAAAGGGAGACAAAAGGCCTTGTTGGAGGTTGAGACGGTGGTGTGGGAGAAGGAATATCACATAGACTAGGGGGGTATTTTTTTTACACAAAGACAAAGGAGGAATTTCGAATAGAGAGCCACATACAGAGAGTGAAGACTAAGCCTTGATTGTTCTTGAAGCTTTGGGCACGGGTTGGCTTGGTAACAGAAACAGGAGCAACAACGACCAAAAACACCTTCAGACAAGAGTTTCAAGCAAGTATTATCAAATGAATGATTAAATTTGAATTTCTCTGGTTAATCTGAATAACAACTTTGTCAAATTTTGTTAATTGAAAATTAGCGCTTCTCCTGAGCAACAGTTTCATTAAATTTTGTTGGGCAGTGTTGACCCTGCCGCCCGCACCTACCTACACAGTTAGCGAGAAAAGCCTTCAACCCCACAAGGTGTGGTTGGTGGCAGGGAACTCAGAGAAGGGGCTGTCACACTTATCCCAACTCTCTCCGTTTTAGCTATCTCCTAGGCTAGCTAAGGGGGGTGGTCCCTAAATGGAAAGTTAAACCTAAAGCTAAGATAAAAAGTTCTAGGAGGATTATTTGAATTAAATAAGATTGTCAATCTGAGATCTAAAATCAAAACGAAATATAAACAATAGCCATTAACCATACGATGAGCATGTACCACACAAATGACCAGTGCCTTAAAACGTTGTTATTTCGGAAATGAAAATATTTTTGTTTGTACTTCTTTTTATGCTCAAAATGGAAACGAATGCTTTTAAATGAAAAGGGAAAATTTGCTTTGATTTTCAAAATAGAAACGAAGCTAAGAGACCAGGGTACTTCCCTCTTGAGTAAATCCTTTTTTTGGTGTCTTAAGAGCTTGATGGCTTGAACAGCATGTGGGATCCTTGGTATCCTGGGAGGTGACTATTCCCGCCGAAGAAGTCCTCGCCCTCCAACAGAGCTGGCAAACCTGTCGCTTGAAAACACAGAAAACACTTGCAAACAAATTGTTAGTGCAAAAAGGGACTTGGCATATAGAGACCAAGTTGAGCTTGTCATTCAACCGAGAATGGACAAGCTACAACAAGTGTACAAGATATACCAAGCCCAGAAGAGATCTGAGATAGCTGCAGATCTCTCCTCCCTAGACAATAGTGCCTTCAGGCAAACTGAAAAACAACTAGATAGCAAAATGAAAATCACATGAACATTAAACGATACAAATATACCTCATATACCAAGACATGCACCACACGAGAAGCTGCTAACCCCAAAGACTTTTACTATTAATAAGAATGCTGAATACACAATCCGGCAGAGTCTCCGCCAGCCCAATAGCTCGTTCTATGATGTACAATAAGAGCCCAAGGCTCATATAAATAGGAAAACGGGAGACAATCCCAAGGCAAATTCCCAATGACAAATGTCAATAAGGTGAAGATCCCAATGAAGAAATGAAATGCCAAGTGGCTTGATGACAATCCCAATGTGAAGCTAACTGCTCTAGGATAAACATGTGGCTGCCATGTGTGAAGATAACTGCTGTTTAGACTGCTGTTTGATTTCTAACTGGCTGCCTTTGAACTGGAGATGACTGCCTGAGATCTGCTGCTTACTGCCCACCTTAACTGCTGTATGACTGAGTTAAATGCTGAGTATACATGCTGCTTGACTGAAGATGCGTTTAACTGGCTGTTTACTGCCCACCGAAATCTGTTGTTCAATCTGCGTACGGACTGGCTTTGACTGCCGTACGTACGGCTGATCTGCGTACGGCTGGGTTTCAATAGCTGATTTGCTATGAGTAATATGGAATGGCCCACGTTATGCTGACTGTATTCAACGTAAATGCTTTGACTGCCAGCGTTTTTTTATTGCTGTTTGACCTGTGTATTATGTGGCCAGCGTGGAAGCCGTACGGTCGTACGGAAATCGTACGGACCTCCTTCTTTTTAATTTGGTTGCCTGAGTTACATATGGTGGGCCCAATGCAATTAAACCTTTACCTTATAATTTTTCCAAAGTCAAAAATTAAATCAAAGCTTGAAATTCCATTTGCCTCATGACTTTGACTTTGACTTTGACTTTGACTTTCTGAAATTTTGACTTGATGTGTGCCCCACATTGCTTTGCCACGTCACCTTGATCATCTGCTTAATCTCCATGTCAAAATTTGACTTATTTTGACTTTGGAAAAAAAATTTTTTAAATTTTCCCAATTATTCATTTTTTTGAATTTTTTCTTCATTTTTGCCACTGTCACTGGAAAAATTGCCTTTTGAGGGACTATGAATCATTTTTTGACCCCCAAAGTAGGCACTAGGAGAATGCTGGGCCTCTGAGGATGAATTTTGACTGGTCATACGCCCCAGGCATCTCCTAATGCCACTTATTTATGCCTTTATACAAAAAATAATTAAAAAAATCCCGTTTTGCGGGAAATTTTTAACTATTAAAAAATCCTACCTAGACTTAGCCAAATTCCACGAAACTTTACGTGTGATCTAGTATGGTAATATACATCGACCCTAGACACTAGGATGTGTCAGGGGCTCAATCTTCAAACCGTCACCTCGGCTTTGGGGTGAGCACGAGTGAAAAAATCCAGAGGATTATCCCCCTCTGAAAAAGAAAGGAAACGAAAGGGATAATCCACCG
>APFE031073139.1:0-23059 GCA_000404065.3 Pinus taeda | reverse complement strand
GTAGGGTGTGGAATCTGGGTACAAAGAAGAAATATGATGAGAAGATAGAAGGAGAGTTAAAAAACTCTGTTGACTGATGACATCTGATGGTACAAGTGTCTTCGGGATCATCCTTGGGCATGGAGTCGTCAAATAATCGTCAGGTGCTACTCCAGCAGTCAACAGGCAGCATATATTTCGATTCTACCAATTGTTGGGCAGCGTAACATCATATTCAAACCCTAATTTTGGAAGTGAGTCAAGTTACAAGAGCACATTCGTTGAAGGAACAAAGGGCTCGAACCTTTGTACAGTTATGTCATACCCTAAGCAGCGGACACTATCATAGCTGGATTGGGAACTTAGACAGTGAGTCATAATTAGTGTAGCTACAGTAAACGGAGTAACGGTAACTGGGCAATGTTATTTGGATTACTGATTGACTAAATATTGGCATTGCAAATTTGGTGGATTATTGTTCTTAGGCATTCAGCCCTAATTCATTGTGTATTGAGAACTCATATTGTTACTAGAGATATTTATTGTTGTTGGACATCCTTATGTTACTCAGTGATACCTACTTTTAAAGGAATAAATTTGCAATGTTGGCATATAACCTATCTGATTGATTAAAGAAACTCTAGCTAGAATAGAAACACTAAGGATAAAATTAACCAAGGACATTACATAACAAACCAGAGATTTTCTTCACATCGCACTTTGCTATCCTCCCAACAAACACAATTGATTGATCCAAGACAAATTTATTATTTTTGTGATTCCAAAGAAGAATTGTCATTGCATGCTTATTGTGTTTTGCCATGGGCCAATGTATTGCTTAACTATGTATGTCAATTTTCACTATCAAACATATGCGCAAAATTTTGTATCTTTGCATCTTGCAACTTCCAACGTATGGTTTGACACAACAAACAATGTTTGGTGGCTCTAGACAAAATTTTGAGGTCCCACCAAGGGGCTTCCAACAGTGACTCCTAACAATGATATTAGTGTTTTAAAGTAGCGATTTATGGAAATGGTGTTCAACTTACTTTTCTTTTTATTCCTTTTTTTCTTTTTATTGCAATGGTTTTTTGGCTTAACTCTTTATTTTCATTCACTGGCAACATCCAAGAACTTCTTCACCAGTGGGCAGGATCCCTTCATCAGAATTTGTTTGATGATTGGGCCACCAGAAATGAATCTAACCATAGGATAGGAAGTCTACAACTTGCTTTCATAACGCTTGAAGCAGACATGATAGTTCCTTTATCAACTTAACCATGAAAGAGATACCTTAAAAATCTGTCGAAATAAGTACTTAATCTGAATACATGATATAGGATGATATTTAAGAGCTTTGTCGGTGATGCATATACACATTCACTAGTTACCAAGGTGAATGTTTGCGACTCTTGGGTTTTTTAATTACTATTATTATTATGTAATGGTATTTTATGTACATTACAAATGGTAGATGAAAGACAATATAAACACTAGTTTCCTAGTCACAAGCATGAAAGGTTATGACCTTCATGTTATTCAATGATTAGTATTACTATAGATTATTATGTACTGTTATTTATGTACATTACAAATGATAGATGAAAACACCAGCTTATACATGTGTAATGAATGTTGCCCATTTACTATGTAATTTGTTATTATCGACTTAGCATTTTAGTTTTCAGCCTACGATCAAAAAAATAAAAAATGTATCCAATACCTCCTCCAAGATTGGAAGTTTAGCTAACTATTTATTTGCCCAACAAAAACATGATAAGACCGTGTTTGCCATGTATACTATTTGTTTAATGGAAGTTTACATAAGTATTTATTTGTCCAACAAAAACAACATGATAAGATTATGTCCACCATGTTTGTGTCCATATGTTGATAACTTATATATGCTTACCTCTCCAACAAAAGCACCCACATGTGAATTGTCCTTGAAAGCGGCATTTGGTACATGAATTATTAAATGACGAGAAAACTTTTCTGTTGAATAAGACATGAAATAAGGTAAGAGGTATGATTAAATTACTAAACAAAGTAACAATGGTAGCAGTAGAGCTGCTTCCAAATTTTATTTGCAAATGATACAATTTGTTAACATTGAAGACAACCTATTAGCATTTTTACTTTTCTTGCAAGAAAGCAAGAAAATAAATAAGAAAATAGGAAAACAAAAAGGATTATGATATTCGCATAATACCAGCAAAAGAAGAAACTCGTGTACAAATGAATAAACTAGGGCAAGCATGCAAGTATAAAAGAATTACCAGACTTGTATACTCATTTGTACTCTTACATAAAGTAAAAAAATTGCAGGGAATGTGATCTAAGTTGACCAAGTCTCCCATAAAATACAATAAAGAGGGTGAGCTATCAATTTAGATTAAGTCACCCATAGAAAATATGGGTGAACGACAAAATAGGAATGTAGAAATATACAAGTACATTAGACCAAGTCTCATCAATTCCTCATTATTGAGAAAACACTGTTGTCAGTTTCAGCTGAGACTGTGAAACTGCTACTAAAACACTCACTAGGACAGCAATTTTGGTTGTGTGGGAAAAAATCCCTTTGCAGCCCACAAAGTAAGTGGTGATTTGATGATGGCTAGTGGGTATGGTGTGAACATCACGAATGTATATTCAAGAAAGGGAAGTTGAAACTTCACAATTATGACTGATGGACATGTGACTGGAAAAGATTCCTCAAACTGATGTGGCTCATACAACTTTACATTAGCAGAAAGTTAGGGTCTAAAATAGGCCTTCTAAGAAAAATAATGTATGGGTTAGGATCAATGTTCCACCAAGACTCTGGGACGGGTGGACGCAGGTATGGGGAGGCGCGCAACAGGGACGTGTGGGAGTACCCTCAAATTTTAGGGAAATTTAGGGGGGACGAGGGGATGTCGAGGTATATAATTTTTTTTCTTTTTTCAATATATATATATATCTAATATATATATATATTTCAAATTCATATTCATATTCAATAATCAAAGCATAAATTCATTGACCCATACATAATTGAATTAAGTAATGAAATACATTGATACATACAGTATTCAGCCATAGACCACGAGATACAATAACGAAATACATTGATCCATATTCATCGTTCATTATTCACCATTCTAGAATCTACATTGATTTAAAAAGTAAATTCATCAATCATCATTCTAGATTCTAAACTGATTTAAAATTAAAATTCATCATTCTAGAATCTAATTAATACTAAACAAAATAGACTATAGTAGATACTAAAATCTAAAGACTGGAATAGTAAATTGATATAACTAAAACTCAAAAATAGTAAAGAGTGACAAGACCAAGAGTCAATCCAAGGTACATAGAGGGATTGGTGTTCTTGATTAAATACTAATTCCATTCCCCATGCATTAGAAAATCCAATGGAAACGTTGCAACCCCCACATTCTTAAAATCCTGAAAAAACCGTTAACTCTGTTTGATTTTGAGCGAAATCTAAAATTCTACTTTCGCCATATGAAATCCAATGAGGTTGGAACCACTCTCAAACATTCAAAGTCATTTCATGGTAATGTTAAAAATTTAAGTAACAGGATGAAAATGAATGATAAAGGACAATGTCACTTTTACTTTAAGAATTTAACATTACCATTAATTATATAGCATTACTAGGGCCCTAGGGTTGAATATTAAGCCTCCCACTCATAAATCATTGTTTTCAAGCTAACTAAAGGGGGGACGCCTAACCCTTTCTGAGGGGGGACACCCACAAGCACCCATTTTGGGGAAATGCATCCCCCATACTAGTGAAAAGTTCCCCCTTGTGTCTCCCTACATCATCAAAAAGGGGGACGTGGTGAAATGTTTCCGCAAGCATCCCCCTGTCCCAATTGCATGGGAAGGATGAGGTGTGTGCACCCCAACCCTGCGGGATGCATCCTTATGGAACACTGGAAAGAAATAAAAAAACATTTTTTACGTAATTTAAGTTTATCTCCTTATAGGTGTAGTTATGTTGATTTTGTAGTCTCATAAGGTCTTTTACATTAGCTTCGCAACTTTGCATGTAGAAGTTATTTGATTGCCTCTTTAGGTGCTTGCTTGGTGGAGTATGTGATTTTATGACTTCTATCATAAGGTTAACTTAGGAAAAGTACAATAATTAATTTAATTAATTAGTATAGACTATTAGGCCAAAATTCTTATAGAACACACTCACAAATAATAGACAAGATTTTCATAAAACATGTGATTCATTCTATTCACATGAATTCTTCCAAGAGGTCTCCTATACTTCCCATAACTATTGGCATTCACTTAAAGCTTTTCACCTTCCTCTCAAGTGCATAAGCCAAGTTTGCATAACCCAAGAGGATTATGCTTCCAACATTCCCCACCTTAATCTGAAGGGGTGTATATGAGTCCAAGAAGAGAGTTGAAATGTAGAAGTGCATGGCAGCCAATGGTTGGATATCCTCTCTAAAATGGTGGTTTAAGGGTGACCATAAACCAAATGAGGTAGAAGAAGCCAAAGTCCTCTATCGGTGGTGGTTTCAGGCTAACCACCAACTCTAGAACTTGGCTCAAAGTAGTTTGTGGAACAATTTTGAATCTAGCTACAAGTTGAATTCTTCTATGAAGTGGAAGTGCTCCATGATGATGGTTTAAAGATGACTACAAATTGATGAGATGGGTACGAAAAGTCGAAGTCTTCTATGGGTGGTGGTTTAAGGCAAGCCACTAACCATATCATGCTCATGGAACATCAATTTGTCTTTGGCTACATCTCTGACACTGGCATTGGCTAACACTGGATATACGCTCAGGTTGCATGCTTTGGTATAGGTTCTGGCTCAAGCTTGGTTGGTATATCCTTAAAACTAGTAGTTGACTATCAATTCCCCCCTGTCAAATACAAGATGAGAAGATGAAGACATCTTCACTGCAAGATGTGTCAATACTTGTGAATGAACTCTGAGGTATGATCGATATATATTCTTGGTCATTGAAGACCATTGCCCAGAAGCAATCCATCCAAGGTTAATCTTAGCTCTTGTAGGAGTCTTGCATCTGAGTATCTGTCTCAATGATGAGTATGTTTTCCACAATGCTCACAAGCGTGAAGATCAAAACATTGGTCTTTCACGTGGCCAACCCGATAATAATGTTGGCACTTGGCAATATGAAGTGGTTGTGGAAGAGAAGCAAGATGTGGAACAAGTGAACATGAATTGTACTAAAGGAACCCAACACTCTAAAACTGGATAGTTTTGGAATAGTTAGGAATATGAAAGGACATATCCTTTTCATATCCAATACTGGTTTTATGCCTATTGTTAATAACTTATTCCCAAGGTCTAATGATCGTCTTTGGAAGTGCAAGCTGAACTTCTACATCTTCATGTAGAAGTTGACCATCAATTCCCCCTGTCAAATACAAGGTGAGAAGATGAAGATATCTCCACTGCAAGATGTGTCAATACTTGAGAATGAACTTTGAGGTATGATCGATATATATTCTTGGTCATTGAAGACCATTTCCCAAAAGCAATCCATCCAAGGTGAACCTTTGCTCTTGCAGGAGTCTTGCGTCTGAATATTTGTCTCAATGATGAGTATGTTTTCCACAATGCTCACAAGCGTGAAGATCAAAACATTGGTCTTTCACGTGGCCAACCCGATAATAATGTTGGCACTTGACAATATGAAGTGGTTGTGGAAGAGAAGCAAGATGTGGAACAAGTGAACATGAATTGTACTAAAGGAACCCAACACTCTAAAACTGGATAGTTTTGGAATAGTTAGGAATGTGAAAGGACATATCCTTTTCATATCCAATACTGGTTTTATGCCTATTGTTAATAACTTATTCCCAAGGTCTAATGATCGTCTTTGGAAGTGCAAGCTGAACTTCTACATCTTCATGTAAATTCTACCAGGAAATGGCATAATTAATCTGATCATTTGTTGGTTGGTTGCTGCCAAGAACCAATCTCAAACTCAAAAAGGGAGTTACATTGATCTATCTAAATGAAAGGAACTTTAACATCCCAAGCCCAATGAGCAATGAACCACCTCATCTTTCTATGGATATGATACAAAAGTAAAGCTTGAAACCCAAGCTATTACTATGAAAAGAAGAAGAAAAATTAATGAAGACACACAAGAGGGTTGGTAAAAATATGCGGAGGAAAGGGGTAACTCAAGTCCCATGACTGCTCCTACTTCACACCATAGCGCTCAAGTTGGTACACCACCATGGCTTCTTCCATGAAGTAAACCCCAAACCATACCATCTTTTACTTGCACCTGTTGATTGATGGGTCGGCCTAGGAATTGTTCCTCCCCTTGAAGTTGGAAGCACCTAATAGATCTCTGTGATAGCCCTCCCATACTTAAGCAAGGTAACTTGTTTACAAATCATTAGCTAAAAAGACATTTGAAGATAAGCCTTGAATGATGTACTTTGATGCCTTCTTCTATTAAATATAGCCCACTCTAATACTCGTATGTTTTCTAGCACCTTTGATGTTGATCTCACTTGACTCCATCAGTTGTGTTAGGTGCTCATTCCAGGTTCAAAATAGTTATCCCTTGAGGGATTATATCATGCTTCTCCAACAATTCAGAGAGGACGTCCAGCCCACTTGGAGACTCCACTAGAGCATTTAGACCCAAGATCTTGGCCACTTTTAGAGGAGTGTTGAGCCTTAGGATGATTGAGCAATGACAATTATGACCTCCACTCCTTCTAGCACCTTGGACCTGTGCTCTTGAGCTAGTAAGTTTCCTAGAGAGATCATGTGACTCGGACCAACAGGACACTCCTAAGTTTTCATTGCACTTTCTTGATGGACATTGCCTTACTGGTGAGATGATTTCATGATGACAATAGACTAGGACCCCTTTAGAGGGCTTGGTACACCTCTTTTGATGATGATGTCACACCCTAGCTCTAGGGCATCTTCCATGTGCAGTTGAGTAATGATGTAGGCACCTATTGAGGATGGCATCTTAATGAGCAAGGTTTGCTTAACGATGAAGCACCCATTGGACGAAGAGATGACTTGTTGATTATGTACACCCTTGAGGAGTGCCTTTCACACCTTTATGAGGAGAAATATGCTTTATGGAGAGTAATGACACCTTTTGGAGAGTTTCTAGCTCACATGTGTGGGTTATTTGAGGCACATTTCTATGTTTTAGCTTTGAGATGGCTTATTTTGAGGCTCGCTTGTGACCTTTCCCACTTGTATCATGGATGTATTTGTTATGCAACCAGCTCACAAAATAGAAGAGATAAATCAACGACTTCAAAATTAGCCTCTTCGAGGGGCAACCTCCTTTACATGAGAAAAATGAACAATTCTTAAATGATTCAAATTACAAAACCTCCTTTCTATATATAGGAGTCTAAGGGATCACAATATAATCAGAGCCGGCATAACAATAATAATGTAAGGGCACAACAATAACAATAAGGGGGCTACACTGACAATAACAATGAGGGAACACACTAGTATTATAAAGACCTAACATGCCCCTCTCCTTCAAAAATGTGTTATCCTCAACACTTGAGTAGTTCTGGATGTTTCTGTATAAAATTCTCATCCTCCCATGTGGAATCTTCAGCGGGTAAATTCTTCCACTTGATGAGATACTCTGAAATTGATCGATTTCTCGGTTGTCGAGTTCTTGTTTCCGTGACTACTTCAGGTATCAAATTGATTTTTCCTTCCTTGTCAAGCTCTAGCAATATCATTTGAATTGGGAGCTTGTCACCTATAACTTTCTTTAAGCATGAAACATGGAAAATTGGGTGCACTCAAGAAGATACGAGAAGCTCCAATTTGTATGCCATAGTACCAATCTTTTGCAACACCTTGTAACTTTGTAAGGACCATAATACTTTGGTGATAATTTATTATCCTTCTTAGCTTGCTAAAGGGACATTTGTTTGTATGTTTGTAGCCGTAAAAATACTCAGCTGCCTACATCAAAACTGATTTCACTACGATGTTGATATGCATGTTGTTTCATTCTATTTTGTACCAAAGTGAGGTTATCCTTTAAGAGTTAGAAAATTTGTTGTCGATGCTTGATGTGATCTTCCATTGCTTGAACCTTAGAATTTTACCTTAAAGATGATGTGATGGACAGTGGATGATATCCATGGAGTGTCATAAATGGGGTCATTTTTGTTGCAGTATGGAAGGAAGTGTTATACCACCATTCAGCCAGAGTTAACCACTTGACCCATTGTGTTTGTTTATCAGATACAAAGCAACGAAGATATCCTTCCAAACATTTGTTCATTATCTCAGTTTACCCATCAGACTGAGGATGATAAGATGAGCTATGAGCTAATTCAGTACCCAGACAAGAAAATAATTCCATCCAAAAATTTCCAGTGAAAATGGGATCTTTGTCGCTTACAATAATCTTTGGGTTCCCATGTAGCTTTTGAATTGTTTCCATAAATGTAGTAGCAATTGTATTGGCTTTAAATGGATGTGATAATGCACAAAAATATGCATACTTGGTAAGTCCATCAACTACAACCGTGACGACACTCTTTCCTTCGAACTTGGGTAAACCTGTGATAAAATCCATTGAAACCTCCTCCCAACGTTGACTTGGAATGGATAAAGGTTGTGACAGACCCGGGGTCTTTATTGTTTCAAATTTATTTTGTTGGCAAACCAAACATTCCGCCACAAACTTTTGAATATCCGATTTAAGGCCATCCCAAAAGAATCCCTTCTTAACCCTGGGGTAAGTTTTTGAAAATCCTAAGTGCCCTCCTAAGGGAGAGGTGTGCAATTCCAGAAGAATCTTTTGCTCAAGATGGGAATTCTTACAAAGGTATAAGCAATCTTTGTACCATAATGAATCATTTTTCATGTATCAAATGTACTGGAATTTTGCTGCAACTTTTGAATGAGTGTCCATACTTCTTTGTCATTCTTCCATGCATCCCTTGCTTCAGTTATCCAATCTGGTTGGATAATAGAAATGGCAAAGCAATGCTTCCACATCCTCATCCTTTTTTGAGAGTGCGTCTGCAACAACATTTTGCTTCCTTTTTTTGTAGATGATTTCAAAGTCATAACCCAACATCTTTGTGACCCATATTTGTTGCTCTTCTGAAGATAATCTTTGTTCTAAAAAGTATTTAAGACTATCATGATCCGATTTTACCTTGAAGTGTCTTCCCATTAAGTAAGGTCACCCTTTCTTAAGTGCATGCAGTATTGCCAACATGTCCTTTTCATAAATAGTTTGGTGTAAATACTTTCCTTTGATTTGACAACTTTCAAAAGCAATGGGTCTTCCTTCTTGCATTAAAAGAACACCAATTCCATTTCCTGAGGCATCGTATTCCACAATAAAGATTTTTGTGATATCTGGTGTATCTAAGACCGGTGCTTCGTGCATTGCCTCTTTAAGATGTTCAAAGACCTTAGTTGCTTCTAGAGTCCAAGAAAATGCATCTTTCTTCAGTAATGTCGTTAGAGGTGTTGTTATTCTCCCATAATTCTTAACAAACTTGCGAAAATACCCTGTCAACCTGAAAAATCCTCGCAAATGCTTTATGAATGTAGGAATTTTCCATTCCTTAATGGCTTTAATTTTGTTAGGGTCTACCTTAACACCCTCATGAGATACAATATAACCCAGATATTCCACCTCATGTACACCAAAGAAACATTTGGAGGTTTTTGCATATAATTGTTTCTCCTCCAATAGTTTGAACACCCTATCAACATGTTGAACATGATCCTTCCAAGACTTGCCATAGATTAGTATATCATCAAAAAATACTAACACAAATTTTCTAAGGAAGGGTTTGAAAATTAAATTCATCAAACCTTGAAATGTAGAAGGTACATTGAGCTCTAAATGTTGTTTTCGGAATGTCTTCAAACTTCATTCTTATTTGATGATGTCCTGAACAAAGATTCAACTTGGTGAAGCAAATTGCTCCATGTAATTCATCAATGACAGAAATGGGAAATTTATCTTTAATAGTGAGCTTGTTGAGCTCCCTATAATTCAGACACATGCACCATGATCCGTCCTTCTTGTGCACCAATACTACTGGCACAGAGAAAGAACTTTGACTAGGGTGAATTATATCAACCTCTAGCATTTCTGCAACCATACATTCAATTTCACTATTTTGGGCATAGGGATATCTGTAAGGCCTGATGTCTGGAGGAACACTTCCTAGAATCAAATGAATAGCAAGATCATGATCATGGATAGCTGGGAGGCCTTTGGGAGTCTCAAATACCTTGGAATGATTGTCCAAGACCTTTTGGAGATCTGGAGAAATAGATGATTTCAATGTTTGAACCTCTAGTAAACATAATTGTGCAATTATGCCCCATTGTTCTTTCTTTAGAAGCTATGTCATGCCATTGGAGTTGATTATATTTCTTGGTTCCCTGCGATACCCCTTAATTCAACTTCTTTTCCTTCCAAAAAAAATTCAGGAAAAGTTCTTGAAAATTAAAAGCTATTCTACCCAAAGATTGTAACCATTGGACTCCTAGTACAACGTCAGCACCACCCATTGAAATGGAAAGCATTGGACTATTCAACACATTCTCCTATGGATAGCTTGATATTTTGGCACTTTCTAGAGCAATTTATAGTTCCTCCATTGCAACCATCACTTGACACTCTAGTGCTGGATATAGCAAGCAATTCAATTCCTTGGCTATCTTACAATGAATAAAATTATGGGTACTACCTGAATCAATCAACACTATTACCTTTTTCTTCTTGATATGTCCTCCTATCTTGAGAGTTTCAGGAGTGGTAATTCCTGCCAATGCATTACAAGATATGGTCAGAATCATTTCTTCTTTCTCTGGGGTTGGTTCCTATTGTATATCCTCTTCTTTTGACTTTTATTGTTCTTTTTCTTCCTCCTCTTCACAATCTATGTAAAATAATTTCTTCTCGGCACACTTATGACCTTTAGTGTATTTGCTATCACAACTGTAACAAAGCCCTTTTGCTCTTGTTTCTTCCAATTGTTGTGGTGTCAACCTTGTAGGTTGTAGAAGGTTAGGAGCAACAACGCTTCCATCTTTATAGTTGTGAGTGGTGGAGCAACAACACTTCCATCTATATAGTTGTGAGTGGTGGAGCAACAACACTTCCATCTTTATAGTTGTAAGTGGTAGGCTTCCTCGTTGCCATAATTTTTCTTTCAATTTTTCTTGCCAACCTAAATTCCTTCTCCAATGAATAAGGTTGCCAAAGGCGAACCTCATGTTGGATGTTATCTTTTAAAGTCCCTATGGAGGTATCAATCATATGTTCCTCTAGAATATCATTCACCCTTATATTCAATTTTTGGAAGTCCTCAATGTGCTCTACCATTGAACCCTTTTGTTTGAGATTTATCAATTGGCTAAAGAAGGTGTTGCTCTTTGTATCCTCATAATGTGCTATCACTTCCTCCGTAAAAATTGACCAAGTGGCAATTTGTTTACGAGAGCAAAGTCATTGATACCATAGAAACTGATTGGGTTCTAAATATAAAGTTGCAATGCGTACATTTTGTGCGTTTTACACATTATGGAGATCAAAATATTGCTCCATTTGTAGTATCCATGTTACGAGATCCTTGCCATCAAACTTCCTCATATCGATCTTTAGAATATGGTGGATCTTCAATCCAACGTTAGAGTCTATGAAATCATAATTAACATTTCTTTTGTTCTCATCATGAGTTTCCTCTACTACCTTTTCGCCATTTGGAAGCATTTCTTGTAGCAACTTTGTCAAACCTTCCTTCAAACCTTCCATGTCTTTCTTCAAATCTTCCATGTTGCCTTTCATTTTTGATTCTATACCATTGATCTTAGCTTCCATGTCATTCTTCAAACCATCCATCTTAGCTTCTATTACTTTTTGTAAGAGAGAAATTTGTTGCACTTGGTCTCATAATTTTGATATATCATGTTGTATTTCTTCCTCTTCTTCATGTGTCATAGTAGAGCTTTCGGGTTGCTTACTAGGTGTTTCCATTTTCTTTCTTTGAGGCATCAATCAATGATAATTACACTTCACTATTCCCTTTGAATCACTTCAAACTAATTTTTCAAACAAAACTTACGCAAATTTTAAAAACTACGCACCTTTTTCTTGCTTTGTAGGAGCTCGATATTGAATCTATTGTATCTCTGTAATTTCCGATCTCCAAGTTCTGAAATTTCATCCTATGGTAGCCCTCTGAGTCTTCTTTCCAACCCCACAAGTCAGACCGAGATTGGAGTCTTCAAGAAAGAGTTATGTCTGATCGCCCACAGTGACTTGATTATAGACTAGTTCAGTAGAGCGAACTTGTACGGAGTACCACGTGTCACTATTTTGACCCTCGGCCCTAAAATTGCTATACGACAAACTAAAACCTGTGCACTTTCAGCCACTTTTTACAGAATTCAAATCTGATGCCTGAAACAAAAGTTATGACGATTTTCCCTAGGTCACCTGTTTGAGACGGAATTTTGGAGCCTACAAAAACCCTAACTTCCCCAGATCATATCTCCGAAAATATAGCTAACCAAAATCTGAACTTTTTACATGTCATTCATCAAGATTTTGGCTACACGTGGTAAAAATTTCAGCTTCTGAAGCCTCGTAGAAAAAAAAATTATGGAGAGAATACCAAGATGGCTTGTTTGAAGAAGTGAAACCCCAGAATCCCAAGCTCCAATACCAAATGTTATGCAACCAACTCACAAAATAGAAGAAGAGATAGATCAACGACTTCAAAATTAACCTCTTTGAGGATCGACAATCTCCTATACATTACACAAATAAACAATTATTGGATGATTCAAATGACAAAACCTTGTTTCTATCTTTAGGAGTCTAAGGGGTCACAATATAATCAGAGCCGACATAATAATAATAATGTGAGGGCACAACAATAACAATATTGGGCTTCTATGGGGCACAATAATAACAATATGGGGACTACATGGGCACAACAATAACAATAAAGGAGCTACACTAACAATAACAATGAGGAATTACACTACTATTATAGGGACACAACAATGTTAGTTGTTGGAGCTCTTAATTGTGACACATTCAATTATAACTCAATTACCAGCTCTTTTCTCTAATGTTCAATGTTGGCTTAGTTGAGTGACTTCGCCAAGGGTGGAATTTTGTGGTGAAGTGATCTCTTTTCAAGTTTCTGATGTTGAGTTTTTGTTGATGCATGGTGAAGTAAGTTGGTTTATTTGTTTGACTTGGTTTATCTTCATGGGATTATTATTCTCAATCTTAGGATGGTTTATTTGGCAATATTGTTGCATTTTCCCTTCTTGAGATATCCCATCTTCCAAGAGTTTAAAGAGTGGAGTTCATATATTACCTCCCTCGAATTACTTTGAAAATTGAGAACCCTAATTTCAAAGCCTAGCATAAGCAGGTTAATTTGCTCTAGTTTTGTTTGAATTAGGATTTGCTCTAAAGGAAACCCTAGCTAGGTTTATATCCTAGACTCTGCATACCCTATGTTTGATAAGGCACTAATCTTCATAACCTAGGATGAGAAGGCATCAAAATTTTATTTTTTCTTTTGAATTTATACAACCCTCATTAATAAAAGCTTTTTTATTTTATTGCATGAGTATTGGGGATAAATTCAGCAAAATCTTCTTTAATTGGCTTATTTTTGCTCATTGATGTATGTCCTTAAATCCACAGTAGTTGGACTGACTGTCCAATAAACCCAGGTTGTACACAGCCAATAATACTGTTACAAATGTAAACAAATCAGATTCAATTTAACTGAGTGTTGTAACAGCTAATTTACCCTACTGTCCTACCGAACCTGGACTGTCTTTCTCAATTTGTTGGTCGAAGAGGGTAGTAAACTCGTTGCCTGGGACAGAATTGTGGCCCTGTGACCCTGGCAGCCCCTGCGGTCTGCAGTCTCAAAATACATAGCCATTGTCCTCACACAGTCCGATTTTCACCTTTTTACACTTCGCTGCTCAGGTGGTGTTCTTCTGCTTTGCTGCCGAGAATTGTTCCTGTAACAATGCAGATTCCCAATCTTTGCCCTAGCTGCTCAGAAACCCTGAAAACATCTCACAACAATTAACACCTTTGACTGAAGGTGCCACCGATTTCTACTTGACTAGACAGATACCAATTTCCATGATTTTGCCAAACAATTAATAACAGAATATGAATGGAGAATAAAGACTAACTAGGGTGGAATCTTTCACCACCGAAATTGGTAAAGAGAAAGGGGTATCAAATCCCTCAGAGCCACAGCTCAAGAAACAATATATTCTGATCCAAATCGATTCCAGCTTTCATCTATTTATAGATTCCCTCAAGGGGTTTCTCAAATGTGAGGGGTTGCAGTGCACCCCAAATTTGGGCTTTTTTGTCCCAGCCAACCCAATATTTTCCAAATATTGCCCCAAAACATTGGAAAAATTGAGTGTTCCCACTTTCTCAAGACTATATCCTACGGGATTAGATAAGATATTTCGTCCTCCCTTAGTCAATCAATTGGGAGAGGATATTACACACTACTTGAATACCTCTTTACAAATTATATGCATTTCCCCCAAGACTATGTGCACAACGAGATTACAAACATTTTCTGTTATCAGGTCAGGTTACATGAACAAAGAATTACATGTGAGAATAACCACTGTCTCCCAATATCCCCTCAATAATTGTACCCTCTGTGTTTTAGTCACAAAATGATAAAGTGAACATCCTACAGTCAGGAAGACTGTGCAAATAATTTTTTATTTATAACCCTCCTTGCTGCACATATTCTCATTTGATAACCTATCATGGTTTGAGACATAACTTGAAGATTTCCTTCTGAAATCTGAAAATGCACTCTTTTGCAGTGGTCCTAAATCCATCATATCCCTTTTCTATTTGCAAATCTAATCTCCTTACAGGTGGATTTAAACAATCCATTAGAACTGCTGGAAATGATGCTTCAAGCACTCGTGCATCTTGAAGAGTAACATCCAGAATTGGTCAAAACTAAAGTTCCTGAAAAAATTTCAACTAATGGCACTGTAAACTCTGCACCAACGTTGAAACATAAGCTCCAATCTTATCAATGTCATTTCAATTCTTTGTTGTTATCAAACAAGCAAGGTCTCTTTAACCCCATAAAGCACTTGAGTGCTCGATAAAATTATGTCCATGTCAACCTTAGTTATTATAATTTAGCCTCACATTCTTCCATAATATAAGATAGATCAACTCCGCCGTTAAATTATAAACATTCTGGAGGTGGAACATAGAGAAGATTATGATGGTTTCAGATATATTACAAAACAAATGGAAATTAATATTGATTTCTACTTGTCTTCTTGAAACTCTCAAGTTATCCTGTGACTCCATTTGTCCCAATGGTTTAATCCGTACTCACAACTCAAGCATAAGCAGACTTATTACTGTTGTCACTAAAATTCAACCCTCCATCTATTACTTTGGCAAGAAATGTGATAGTAAGAGAAGTGGCTAACCTCAAACATGTTAAGATAAGAAAGCCTTGTTCTAAATGTCATTCCGAACACAGGTTCCCACCATTTTAAGCCAGCCATACTAAAATGCACTCTGCATTAAAGAAATTGAAACGACAGTCGACTAACTGCAACTGCATTTATAGCCCCACAAGTAGTAATGCTCTGGACCTCTAAACAAGGCATGAAGCTCAATAGATTTTGAATTTTGAGTTGGTGAAATCCAAGGTTCGACCACACAAAACTACTGTTCCACGTTAGCCTGTATTCCATTGCAGCTTCATCATCAGACCATGTATCCTTGTGCAACACAAAAACATTCCTCTCTGTTATCTAAATAAGTTTTCTGACGACATTAGAAATAATCTGTAGCCTCTCTAGATGCAATGCCCAATCTTGAAATCTAGCAAACCTAATGACTACTAAATTGGTGAATAGATTATATTCTAGATCACACGAAAGGAAGATGGTATACACAGTAGAATGTCCCCAAAAATGATTCAATTACAGGTAAAAATGAACTTCATAAGTATTTTTACATCTGAAATGCTGTTCAACTCAAGCGTGATTGTGTTTAGGAGGATATGAAAAATGTTGTGTTTAAAATACTTGGATATCTCTACCTGTTTATAAAAAAATTGAAATTAAATAATATTTTATCTATGCTATGGATCTGAAAAAGTAAATCTTCAAAACAGCAACATTATATAATATAGACAAACCTGTCGTTGAAGAATCAAGCTCTATTGTCCAGTCAGTTTCAAATTGAAGACCATATATGTCAAGCATGCTGTCAGAGATGACGGATAACAATAGATCTACCATTGCCACTCCATTTGCCTCCACGTTTAGAATGCGATTAAATTCCAAATCAAAATATAGATGGCAAGGAGAACCCTGTAAAATTAAAGGTGACACAAAATCTTTAAAAGCAAAGATAAAATTTATTATTAAATGCAGTTGGTACAAACTACATGCACTCTCACAATTGATTCCAAACAATGTTCACTTGGCAAAAACTACTGGTTCTCGGATTAAAAACTAGGATATCAAACATTGTGTTATAACTATTGCTCAGCAATTATTAAAGATACCCTAACCAAAAAAGACTATTGAAAAGTAAGCAGACATTTCAGATAAGGAGTCTACATGAATAACACTAACAGTAACGAGGAACAACACGTAAAATTACAAGAAACAGCACCTAAGGACAAATCTCAAAACATGTGATATTTTCCCAACAAAACTCCACCAAAAATGATGTTTTCCCCATCCTCAAAAGTAACATTATAATTACTCACACTTTCTTTTTCTTGTTGGTAGATCTCCATATTGGCAGGCCATATTTGGGAGATCATTGAATACAAGTGGAAACCTCATACAAGCCTTTCCATCTGGTTGAGTTATATCTTAACCCATTTTTTCTATGGTAAGTCCCTCCATGTTAAATCAAAAGTTATGGAAGGCCTCTTCCACTGCATTGAGAGAATGCTCCCAAATAGAAGCGTAAAAAACTCTGTGCATTAGCTACTCCAAAAGTAAACGATTGTTGATCATTTATTTGGTTATGATATAGTAATCCAACCCTGATGAAATGTCTTGATAGGTAGCTTTCTTTGCCCTATAATATTATTTCCTTCTTACTCTTCAATGTCGATTTATTTCTTCCCAAGTATCATTGGTTTTAAATTAATTTTTATAGTATACAAGGTTCATGATAAGAGGAATTTTGCTAGCCTCGAGATGGACATTACTAGGAAACATGTAGCTGCATACATATAACAAGAGTGACGAAGTAATTAGCAGGTCATGTAATAATAATGAAGGAAATATCATGAACAGGGCATTAGTGTACACTGTACATGTGCCTTATGTATGCTTGTGTTGTGTACATTGGTAGGCCGATAATTTCACAACAGTAGAGTAGATTTGGGATCTAAAACAGACATCACAAGAAAAAACTCATTGATGAGTTGGAATCCAAAAGACAATAAAATTTCAACAAACTGGGTCAACAATAATCATTGAGATGAATCTATGGAAACCAAAGATGATTATGTCATAATTTTAGCTGGAAATGGTTAACTACATATAAACCTAACCTTGGTTAAGATCCTCGAAAGATAATCTCAAGAAATGATAAATATTGAGATACTAAATATGGAGTACTTTATATCACTACTTCCATTCCTATTAGCAAGCAAAACTCCACCAGCATACCTGCCTGATAATAAAAGACCATCAATCCCTGTCACTGCTAGATGTCTCTTTGTTTGGATTGGTGTTTTTCTAGCCTTAGGGGAGTGTTCCTAGGGGTCCTATATTGTTATCAAATAAACTAAATCTGTGTAAACTCCAATTTGACTTGCACACCAAAAACACACTCTTGATCTACCAATAAGAAATTAACAGCAAGAATAAATTTAAGAGTGGTCAAAATTGGACCTATTGCAACAATATTCAGCACCTTAGTGCAAAGCCTAACTAAGCAACCCGTATCAAGTCTAACAATGGGGCTTGTTGCCACAAAATCTCACACCTTGGTTCAAAGCCTGACCAAGCAAGGAAAATGTGCAACAAACCAAGGGTGTGACCACTGTCACCTCAGCAGCAGCCCCTCTTCTATTTTAGTGATGACAACCAGCCACCCCAAGTGAGGCTTTCTGTTTGGACTTGGGATTATATAACCCATGGAAGGCTAAAGCTAAGTGCCCCCCGAGGATACTACAAACTAATCCACCAAATCCTATTCTTGTAAAAGCAAAGGTTAGATGGAGATGAGTGTAATGTAAGCAATGGGGTTCACAGGATCTATGGGTCAATCCTAAGGCTTCCTGGACCTTGGGGGTCTCAAATATAGTTTTAATTAAACTAGGATTTTGCAATTTAAAATAAAAATTAAATTCTAGCTACAAGATGGATGAAGACTAGAGCCTTCTCCACCTAGGGTACTCAAGTCTAGGATACAAACCAAACCTAGGGTTTTCTAAAGGGCAAAGCCTAATTCCAACACACTGGAGCATATTAACCTACTTGCAATAGGGTTTAAATTAGGTCTCTCAATTCTCAAGAATTTCTAGGAAGGAGAAGTAACCTACTCTCCTCCTCAAATCATTAACGTGAGGACAATCTCAACAAGGGACAAGCACAAAATTGCCATATTAACCTACTGAACAAAAATAGCAACAATTCTCGTGAACATTATCCACTATGTAACATGTACTTTGGGACTCTCTTGTGAACATTATCCAACATGTAACATGTATTTTGGGACTATCTTGTGAAAATTATCCATTGTGTAACATGTAACATATACTTATGACATTATGTAACATGTCATATGTACTTTGGGACTATCTAGTATGCACATAGCATTTCCAGTTGTGAAATTGCAATTTACAAACTATATTTTATCATCCTTTACATCTGCATCTTATGAACCATCATGTATGATTACCTTAGACTTAGTTTCATTTCTTCCTTTACAACTGGGTATACCGTATGCCTTTTTCTAAGTCTAAATAAAGGATTTGACGTGGAATGAATGGTGTCAAATATTGAATATCTTAAATATTTTTTGTTTGCCACGCAGCAAGTTAGCTCTTACAATTTAGCTTATCAAGTAGTTGATGAGACTGAACCTTGTGACTTTGCAAAGAGTAAGAAAAACCAGGATTCGAGCCAAGAAAGGTTATTTGCATAGTAAATTTACTGATCATCTAGAAATTCAACCTACATGGAATTGAAAATTTGGATTGACTGACAAATCGATTTTTCAGGGAAAACTGTGTAAAAACACAGAGAATTTAACTCAATGAAGACCTCAACAGTAGGTGCCTCCCAACCACAGTGTAGCTGCAGTCTTAGTTCGTGGGAAACACAACTACGAATCTGTCTCCTTATCTCATCCATTGTTTTGAGAGCATGACTTTTTACCCATTATAGCAGACCATTCTCTTCAGATTGGCATATATTAAGCCTGGTAGAGAGGTTTAAAATTTAAATTTTGAAATGTAAATAAAGGAGCAACAGATTGACAAAGAACAAGGCCTGGCCAGAGAAGTATATTCAGGTCAAGACAATTTGGAAGGAAGAGGAAGTAGAAAAAAAAAACCTTCATCCAAATAATTTGGAACTTTTGTTTCATACACTCTGTTGAGAATGAAATATAACAGTAGACAAGAAATTGGTAATGGGGTTTGTGACCCTTCCTTCCAGTAGGGGTAACCATAGTAAAAATTTTGATGAATAGAGCAGTTTGCAGTGTGGCATAGCCCTCCTATATGATCTGGTTGCATTATGATATTGGTTAGCCTTGTGCTTCCTGTTGTCATCTTGCTTACACACCTAAATTAATGTGGGTAAAATCCTCAACCCCACTAGGTGTGGCCTTGGTGACAAAGCTCAGAGAAGGGGCTGTCACCTAATTCCAACTCTCTCCGCTTAGGCTCTCTCCTAGCTAAAGCCAAGGGGGGTGACCCTAAGGATGGTTTCTAAAGGAAGGCTTGTTAAGATAACAAGTTTTAGGAGATAGTTAGTGTATTAGAACATTCACCATTCAACAACTTGAAATCAAAATGATAAGCAAGCTTCAAATAACCATGAGCATTTAAGTATCAACAATATAGATGAAGCAAATAAATTTCAACAAAGATAAATCCTACAAGAAAATTATAGTTAGAGCAATGTCAATATACTTGAAGAAATAATATGCTCAAAGTAAAATCACAATACTTGCATATCGAATGTGTCTTTCAAGATATAATAAATTGCTAGAATGGGAAAGTTGTCAAGCAAATGTTAGTTCAAGATATGAAATACAAGCAACAAAAATACAACTTGCAAAAATTAAATGGAGCTCGCACTTATAAGGGAAATCCTCAAATAGAATGATAAAACATCAAATAACCATGAGCAAATAAATTTCAAGACGACAAGTACATAAAATGGTATTGCAAGTGAAATGGAAAATGCTCATAAATCAACTTGATGGGATGATGCTAAAAAACTAGACTATGTGAGATGCAATTATCTTGGTTACTTTTAAATCTAAATGCCTAGCCTATGGTGAGAAATCTTCCTTTCAAATTATAACCACAAGGTAAAGATTGGGGTGAGTTGCAAGGAAGATGGGTTGAGGAGGCACTAGTGCTTCGTTAACGATACCCTTCCTAGGATACTTGCAATCCACGTGTCTTCGTCCCTGTAAGGGCTCAACCACAAGAGAACTGCGAGGTCACGCATTTTAACCTTACTCTATACTAGGTGAAAGAAAAATCAGAAAAAAATTGTCTTAACATGTCTATTCAACCAAGCTTATGCTTGGAGGTAGTTTTTACATATGCAAGTCTAACTTAGTATGCAAATGAAATGCTTAAATATGAGTGAAATGCTTCCAATGAGGTATGTTGATGATAACGTGCTTCCAGTAGAGATACAACAATGATATTAATTTTGAAATGGTGCTCAAAAGAACATGTACCAACAACTCAATGGAAATGAAGATTAGCCCAATGCTTTAAGATATCAATTCACAAGCTTTGAAATGAAAATGACAATTATTGCATGAAATCGTACGCTAACAAGTAGCTTGTAAATAGAATGAGCTAAATAAAAGTACACAATTAAATTTGCTCAAGATAAGTTGCAAATAAATGGACTTGTAAAGATATGCTCAAAAGTGAGATACAAAGTTTGCCAATAAACCAAGATGAGCATGAAACTTCAAAATAAGCTTGCAACTAGATTACTTGAGATAAAAATTAGTGATTAGCATGAAACCATGAAAACATTAGCTAAATAAATTGAAAATGCTATGACTTGCTTGTTGTGTGTTGTAGCTTAGACAAATGAATTGCACAATACAAGGTAAAAACAGAATGGCAAGTTTGATTGCAAAATAGGAAAATGTGAGTGTTATGTGTTGAGGTTATGAGCTAAACATGTGCAATTAGATTAGATTAGCAAATGAAATGATGCATGTAGGCAAATTCGCTGAGCAAATTAGAAACTAGACAAAAGAAAGTCAACCATCCAAGAGGATTTCCTCCCTCTAAATGAGGAGGTGGGATACCATGGGAAAAAACTTCTCAAGCTCCCTTGAGAAAAATCAGCCTTTTATTAACTCGACGTTACAATGATGAGAGCGCTTCTTTATAGTGAGGAAAGGCTCCAATTTCAAGAAGGTTTTTACAATAAATATTTTACTTTGCAACACTAGAATCCCTTCTTGAGAAAACAGTGACAAAATTTCACAAAACTTTGGCAATGGTATACAAGAGACTCCTCAAATAATATCTTGAAACTCTAGCCTCTTGAGATGATGAAATCTGTCAACCAAGGGAGAGGAAAGGACTGTTTTAATCATTGTTATGACAAAGCTTGATAGCAACTTTTTTTGTGCAAAAATGAAGGGTGAGATTCCTCCAAATTGTTGATTTTTGGTAGCATCGGATGTGCTCTAAGTCTCAAATTTTGCAGGGAGGCTTGGGCACATGTATTCCAAAGAACCTAGAAAGCGTTTTTGGAAATTCCAACCAGAAACAGTTTTGTTAAAATAATTAATTATTTTTAATGGGACCCTAAGTCTAAACTTAGGAAAATAAAATAATTAATACAAAATAAAATAATTAAAAGGTATTAATCTAACTGTGGGTGTAAGTTCTAGAAGGAGATGAGGATCAAGCAGAAATGATCTTAGCCATTGATTAGCTTCAATGTCAACAAGCAGATTGTTTAAGGAGGCTTGAGGGTCACTTGGAAAGACAAACAGAGAGTTCAGAAGTTCGATTTTCTGAAGCAGAGCAGCTATGGGGTGAATTTCGATAGTGAGTTGTTGCAATGAGTGGCAGGGATAATTTGGTTGGAGAATATTCCCCTGAGACAGGATACGCAGCAAAGAGGCAGAGAGACACCAAAAGGAGGCAGTGTGGTACCCAAGAGGGGTTGACACTAAGCCAGAAGGGCTCACGCAGAGGCAGCGCAGTCCTCCCAGTAGAAGTCTAAAAATTTGTTGGGGTTTGATGTTTGAGCCAGAAGGGTTGACATCAGAGCTCCGAGAGAGAAAATCGACCCAGCGCAGAGCTGACGCATAGCCTTAGAGGTTGACGCAGGGCCCGCGCAAGGGCAGCGCAAAGATAGCCGGGGATAGTTGGTTCAACTGCCGGAATAGCCGAGACTTGCCAGGTAGTGTGAGGTAATCTCACTAAGTTCTTTTTCCAATTTATTTGTTGAAATTTGGTACCGGAGGACAGGTGGTTCCCTTAGGCTGTGATCTTTGGCCTAGGGAAAAGTGTCCAAAAGATTTAATTTTTCTCCTAAAGTGACTTTATAATTTTTATAAAGTTAAAATCTAATTTAAAAGTGACTTTAAGTGATAAAGTTACTAAGTCTAATTTTAAAGTGACTTTTTATAAAGTCAATGAAAAATTAGAAAGGAAAAGTGACTTTGGAAATAAATGACTAAGTGGGTCTTTATTAAAGTGGGGTGAATTAAAAAATAGAAAGTGAGATTTAATGTGCATTTAATCTCAGCC
>APFE031073138.1:150096-184392 GCA_000404065.3 Pinus taeda | reverse complement strand
AGAGCCCTCTCAGGTTAGGGAGGCTAATCCTTAGCCAAGAGTCTGGTCTGAAATAGTTACATAGAGTCTAACTGATTAGCAGCCATCAGTACATGATTTTGTGATAACACATTGTATCGAAATTCAACCCTGAAACCCTAGTTTTCGATGAATAACTATTGAATTTCCTATGAAAATGTAGAACAAATCTATGTGAAAACAAACAAATATGTAGCTAAGGCATCAGAGTTCAATCGATTTGAAGAATGAGAATTGATCTAGATATCCTAAAGATTGATCCAGTGTGACCTCCTATTTCCATATATTCCAGGCAATATTGGAGATCGATATCGTTATGCAAAACAATTGTTCTGGCCTTTGTTTTTTTGGTGGGAACTAGATCATGGTAAAATATGTTTAACAACATGCCTAATTTTGAGCAAAATGTGTTAAATTATGGGATGGATAGATATATTTTTAGGCATTCAATTTTGAGCAATTTGTTTTAAATTTATTTGAAGATTTTTGAGATTTTCTTTCTTCTAGACATTTGTTTTTTTTTTAATGGTGTGTAAAATAATAACATTTATTCATTGTGAAATGTCACAAAAGTATGCACGTTGATCACTTTGAAGGTCAAAATCTTCTTAGAGATTAAATATTTTGGGTGTAAGAGTGAGATACTTAGACAATGAGATTTTACATCTTGGATAAGATCTTTGTTTCATTTTATATATTATAATTTTATGATGGGCACACTATGATGTTAGTAGTGTTTGGTAGCTTACAACAACAACATATTTTTCATTTTTTTTCATAGCATAGTTTTTTTCATCTGCACATTGAGTAGGGTTTGATTCATATGCTCGTGCACATCATTGTAACCTTGCTCATCATATCATTTTTAGTAGTTCTCACAAGTTTAGTGAGAACCTATCTAATATTAATTTTTCATGCATAGCTCCATCACTAAATTGCGAAGAAAGTGGAGAAAATATCCATCTAAGTTGGGAGGACCTAATGTGACACATTAGGCCATGATTTCCAAGGAGCATCATCACTAGTAGTTCACCTCCCATGAAGGATCTCTTTATATATCTTAAATGTTAGTTTGTTAGTTAGTTGCATATTTTGTTGTTTCTTCTAGCCTTCAATTTGTATGCATGCCAAATTTAAGGACTGGCTCTCCAATTGATGATCTCTTTGTAAAACTATAAAAATTTCATTGTGAGATGAATAAGAACCAATAATTTTTCATTGGATTCATTTATAATTTTCTCTCTATTGTATGGGTATTTTTTTTGCATTTATTTGTGGATGTTTGAGATAAATATGATTAAACCTCATCACAATTATTCTTATACTTGAAAATTTGCTAGGTTTTGACAACATACCAATAAGGTGATGAGTGACATACCTAGACACTTAGTCTAAGGCATGTTACCATAAATCCAACTCTAATACCATTTTGAAAGAAGTGAATGTATGTTGTTTGACATATAGGCTCATATGATTGTCCATGATTTAAAAGTTAAAGAATGTAGATGAATTAATCATGCACAACAACATTTAACATACATAACATAAATTGAACATAAAATTCAAGCATAGCATTTACATATTAAGGAATCGAGTGATTGGAATATTTATCCTTATAAATGTTTTACACAACTAGCTACAAATTTCAAATATTCCATCCAACCATAGTTATTTTTGGACTAATTCTCTCTGCAATAGGCCACCCCTAATCTAGGGCTATGATTCCACAAAGTTGAGCATGTTCCTATGGATGTCTATAGTCAACACTAACATACCAATACCTAATAAATTAAGAGTGATGCGACCCCTACAATAATTCCTACTAGCCAACTCTCTTTCCCATCATTTTTCACAATCTAAGGATGATATTTATTTCTATGTATCATAGTCCCTTATACAATCTCCATCCCCTCTAGGGCTCTAACATAGATTGGTAAGGAATCACTTAGTTACGGGATTTAGGAAATCTAGCTAATAGTGAAGCACTTACAATGTCAACCTTTACACAAGCACTTGAGTGATTTCTAAATTATAACCCCTCACAAACATTCAAAGCTAGTTCTTATCATAAATATCAACACTAGAGATTGGTTTTCAACACAAATTGTATTTTCTCCTCTTGTAGCATCAAAACTCTAGTTTTTTTGTCCTCTTGCTTTTTGAAAATTAAATATCTCCTCTACTCAAATTCCCTTTCTTATGCATGTTTTGACTCGGACGATTCAAAAGATGATTTTACTCATTGTATGATCTCACATATAGGTTATATGACTCTCTCACCCACCTATTACATGCATTCAATAAACCACTCCCCTCATGAGTGTACTTATCCCATGCTTCAATAAATAATTGATATGACTCTTCTACCAACCTCAAAAATGCATTCAATGACTGGTTTTAATAAGTCAAATGGGGATTATATGGTAATGACATTAATTTATGCCAATAACATGTGATTCTAGGCATGTGTGATTTACCCTTGGACCCATTTTTATCCTCCTCCTTTATGGAATGATAGGTCCTCCATGAATATGTTCTTGTCCATTTTTTTTTCTCTGCAAAAAACTAATCTATTTTCTATTAACTGGTAAGCGTAAATTTATAGTAGGGGGCAGCTGTCGAAGCCTGCGCATCCCATATGTTACAAAAATTCCCCGATAGAGAGAAGTTGGGGATTACATCCAAAATGTCATCCATAGAAACTGAACAGATAGCCAAATTCCTTGGCTTTACAGACAAACAGAGAAAGAGAGTACTGAGAATACTAAGAAACTGAGAGAGAGAGAGAGCTGAGACTAAGACAACTGCATCCGCCGCGGCTGGAGAATCTCAAAAATGAGCCAACAACCAGAGATGGCTGCCCAAAAACCAAAAAAGCAAACATAGATGCCAACCGTTCAGCGTTCGTCATCCCCCTGTGTTTCTGCATTTGGCTGACACGCGTCATCGTGGCTGTGCCCTTCTTTGCCATGCTCCCCGTTGCCTTCCTGCTCCTTGTCTGTGTTGCCAGCGTCGGGGTCCAGGAAGAGGTTGATGCAGTTGCTCAGAGGAGGGACTGGAGAAGGCGAGTTGACCTGAATTACTGGAACATCCTCCGTCTTGGCAGCCATGGAAAACTGGGCCGAGGAATGGTCACTGCTGTCGGAGGAATTGGGGTTTATGCAGGTTATTGGAGGAACCTGGTTGATTTCCTCCGTCATCAAGATGGTAATTTGGGCAGAAACCAGGGGGCGGTTCAGGTTGCTCTGGAATTTGAAATGGGTGGACTGGAAGGCGCTGTTGGGAATCGAATGGCAGCCTGGGTTGGATGCAAGGGAATCCTCCGGAGGAGAAGTCAGATTGATGGTGGTAAGCAGAGGGGTGGAAAGAGGGCACGCAACATGTCGTTTGCTACTGCCCGACTTATCTCCGGAGCGAGAACGCTTCCCAGATCTTTTCATGGTGGAGAGGAGGATTGAAATGGTCAGCGAAGCGGAGAGGGAGCCGGGGATGCTCCGCAGAGCAGGCAAAGACCACAGACCGAGATGCGAGGCCGAACAGAGATGCGAGGCCGAACAGAGAACAATTGAAATACTGAACCTTAAAACAGAACCAGAGAAATTGCAATTGCCGCGAATAAGGCACTTACCCCCACCTGAAAGCTGAATTCTGGAGCGAGGAGTGCCGGCGGAGTTGAAAGGCTGCCGATTCGAGCTTAGACCAGCTCGAAGGCAGGGCTCCCAAACAATCTCACCCACCGAACTCACCATAAACCGAACAGACCAAACTTCAGTTGCAGGCATAATGAAAATCTTGCCGAGTTGCTTCCTGTAAATACCACTCCTCAGGCCGCGTCGGGCTCCGCTTGCCATTAATGGCGCTGTCTTGCACCGTGCCATGGTCATAACGATCATCGTCCCACCTCCAAACTATGTCTGGGGCTCCACGCTGCTCAGCAGGTGGCGGCCTCATGCGTCTTAAGTGTGCATGAATGCCAGTTAAGACGGAGTTAACACCTGGATTCGGGATGTTCTTGTCCATTTTATAACCAGTGATGTATTTTATATTATTATTCTCAATATAAAAGTTTACATATAATTTTTTGTTTTGATATTGTGTTTGTGACTTGTGGGACTAGCATGTGATATAAGAAACCATAACCTAGGGCATATAAGCCATCAAAATCACTTGATGATCACACTAGGCCTAGACCACACAAACCCTTAACATGGATAAAAAAAAATTATGTCTCCTCTTGACTATTGCGAGTTTCGCACATTGGTCACCTTACATAATGAAACCACCGAAATCCAATAATTCTAGTGATATTTTGCTATATTTTTACATATTATATATCTTGGCATTTACACATTCATGATATTTAAAAATATACATTTCTAATCTAGTGATCAAAACCTTTGTGTTACGTTTTCCTCCCCATACACTTTCTCACTATATTTGATGCACATCACCATATAGGTTTACATGTATATACATAAAAAAAAAATAACATCTTAGCACTCTATAATTTTACAATTTAGTAACTCCTATAGAAATTCCAAATGCCCAACTCTCACTCCCCTCAACCTACATAATCCAAGAAGGAGTACTCCCTTCTCTCCATCACAATCCTTTAGGTTGTCCCACTTACCTTTGAGGAATCAACCACTATTTGGACATTAAAATATCGAAGGTATGGAATTTAGTAATCCTAGCTATAAAAAATGGAGTCTTTAGTCATTTATGCACAAATGCACATTCATATTTCCTCAAAATATGCAAAATATATGGGTAGTCCTCCCACATAGACTCTTCATTCTCCCATGTGGTATCTTCAGGATTGTAGTAGGTCCATTGTACCTTTACCAAGATAATGGATTTGTACAGGACAACTTCGAATTTTGAGTCAAAGATGCATATTGGCTCCACCCAAAAGTCTTGTTTGTGCTCCACCTAGACCATAGTCTAATCAATCATAAGGTTAGGATTAGGAACATACTTTTTCAATAAAGATACATGAAACACTTTTATGAATATTCATGTATGCAAGTAATGAAAGAATGTATATAACCAACATTATCTTATCTAGGATTTCAAATGGCCCACAATATTGTGCTACCGATTATGGGTAGCTTCCCAATTCTAGTGAGCTCTTTTTAGCCTTCACTTTGAAAAACACATGCCCAACCAATCTAAATTATCTATGCATTTTTCCTTTGTTTGCACAAATTTCTACCTATCTTATATTGTATCCTTTATATTTTTATGTATCTTTAACATATGTTCTTACATCTCTTTTCTAATATATATCCCAACAATTATCACTTTTTTTCCTAGGTTATCCCAACTCAATATATAACTTCACAATTTCCTTTTTATCTAAATTTCCACAATATTGGATTCTTTATAAATCAACTTAATTGAAATAATATGTGCTCCTTTCGTAAGCTTGTCCATCAATACCATGATGGAATCATCTCACCTTGTTATCCTTGGTAGCTTGGCAATGAAATTTATGGTAACAATTTCTCATTTGCATTTAGGAATGGACAATGGATATAGAAATCATGTTGCATGTCTATGTTTATCCTTTACCTTCTAACATTACATGAATTTGGCTATGTAATCAACCACATGTTTTTTCATACTAAGTCAAAAATGTTGGATTCTTATAGCTACAATAGTTTTTTGGTACCCTAGTGTCCAATATATGGTGCATCACATATTTCTCTTATCACTAAATTTCTCAATTATTGAGAATTAGGATCATAAACTTGTGTTCCTTTGCAAGAGGTTTCCATACTCTTATAGCATGTAGTCTTTAAATTTTTGGTGTGAATTACCTTGTTGTAAGCCTTCTTTAATTTGTAAATAGTGTTAGTTTGATCATAATCTTCCAAAATTATTATTTTTAAGTCTATGTTGTATATGATAATAGTTATAGCATCATGCATTACATGCACCCTCTTAATGTTGAGTGTGTTAGCCTCTTTATTCTCGTTTCCCTTACTGTTTTTGATGTCAAAGTAAAATTCACTAGGGAATTCCCACCATCTAATTTGTCTATGTGAGTATTTAAAACTGCTATGGTCTATTTTCAACTCAAAATTTCATCCCATAAGATAATGTCTTCACATTTTCAATGCATGGATAATAGTTGTAAGCTCCAAGTCATGGGTAGCATAATTTCCTTCATGTACTTTGATTTTATTCAATTCATATGACATGCCTATATTGCATAAGGGGTCCACCAATTCCTTATTTACATGCATTTATGCACACTAAAAATATCCTCATTTGGATATGCATTCTTTAGAATAGGTGCATTAGTTAATAAATATTTTAGATATTGAAAATTATCTTCACAATTTGTAGTCCATTTAGTTTATACTGATTTATGTTGCAACAAAATAATTGAATGTACAATCTTATAGAAACCTTGAATAAATATCATGTAGTAATTAGGTAAACCCATAAAGAGTCTCACCTTTGAAATATTCTTTGGTGATGGCTAACCTTTGATGGATTAATTCATCTTCCCTAGGTCCATTGTTATGCCCTCCTCTAAGACATTTTGAACTAAATCATGGATTTTCCTTTGATAGAAAGTGCACTTGCTCAACTTGGCATACAATTATTGCTCTTGCAACACATATAGCACCATCCTCAAATGTCACTCATGCTCCTCTTTTTTCTTGGAGTGTATAAGAATATCACCCAAGAAGGAAATAACAAATTACTCTATATAAACTCTAAACACTCTATTCATCAAACATATAAAACTAGCAACTGCACAACATATTTCAAAGTAACTATTATAAGGTGGTAGCATAGGAAACAATAGCATAGAAGAAAGAAAAAAAAATTATGCAATTTTGTTTCTTTATTAGCATTTCTTTTTTATCATATGTTATGTTTCAGGGAGATTTCAACCAGGCCAATATTCTAGAATATGTTCAAAATGAAGGTAATATGAAACTCCAGAGGATTTATGAAAATGCTCTTCATTAATATTCATGAACTATTACAAGTAATGATTTAAATCAAACATTAATTCATAGAAAAAGTAATCTCATATCACCTTTTATTCAAAATGCAATGGATAATAGTTTTTGTTAGAAGGGATTAAAGATAATGTATGTGCATTTTGAGACATTTTTATGTCAAATGTTATGACTAGAACATTTTAGTCATTTTGAATCATTTTTATGTACATAACATTGCAAATGGATTTAGAGACCCTCTTAAATGGGTCTCTAAATTTTAACATTGCAGATGGCTCAAAGACCCCTTTGTCTCTAAATTTAACACTGCAGATCGATTCAAAGAAGGGGATCTCTGAATCCATTTGTAGTGCTAAAATTTAGATACAAAAGGGTATTCATAATTTTAACATTGTAGATGGATTCAGAGACCCCTTTGTCTCTAAATTTTAACAATGTAGATGGATTCAGAGACCCATGTAGTGAAATGTAACACTTCAATATCAAAATTGCAATTTTCCATTTTCGGAGTGACATAATTAAAAATTACGAACATAAATGAGTAATTCATATACTTGTTATGTGGTCATATTTTTATTCTTGGACTATAGTAATCATTTAATCTAATCATTATTATTTTTATCACTTATTATCTAGTCATATATTTTACTCCTGGACTAAATTAGTCATTTAAGTTAGTCACTTTTAGTTTGGTCACTTTATTTAGTCGTATATTTTAACCCTAGACTAAATTAGTCATTTAAGTTAGTCATTTTTAGTTTGGTCACTTAAAATTGCTCAAATTTAGTAGTAATTCACTTGAAATAATCATGGTGACTAACTTTTATAGTCACCTAGTCACTAATTTCTTCATTTTCTACTAGTGGAAGCACCTTCATCGATGGCGGTCATATGAATGGTTTTCTCATTAATGATTACCTGAATGAGAAAGGAAATATAATGAGGTAGTCACAGAACATGGTTCTCTAGATCAAAACATATTAAACTGGAACCGGTAGGATCAATACCCCGAATAGTCAACAACAAGGATTTCCGTTGAGATGAACAACTTTGGAGTACCTCGAGAGTAGAAATAGCTTATGGCTCCTGAGCCAAATCCTCAACAATATTATAGTGCTGAGTGGCTTGAGCATTGGGATTGTACGAGGACTTCCTTAGCACACCTTGAGAAGGTGCTCGAATGGCAGAATCTGGGTTAGGGCGCTCAATATGAAGAGGGGTAGAACTCGGGGCAAAAGAAGAAGGGGTGGCCTCTTTCTCTTTCCCAACTACTAGAGCAGGAGTCTGATAATATTTTGATCTAGTAGCCACATTAATAGGCATACTCATCATGAATGCTTGAGATCACGAGGAAGAAGATGATTGAGGTTGGTCTACCATTTGAGTCTGTTGAGACAGAAATGGCTCTTTCAATACAGTTGGGATCCCTTTGAGCAAACAACTAACTTCGGACCATCGCGGACAATCCTTAGTACAATGATCCTCTTTGCAAATGAGGCATGGATACTTAGGCTTCCGTTGTAAAGAATCACCAACATACGACTTAGGAAGACCCTGTTTTGGGGCATCGACTTTACCATTGCCTTTGCCTTTCTTCTTACCTTTTAAGGATTTGTCCATTGTGTTAGAATGGACAACATGGACCTCTGAGGTTTTACCAGGGCTAATTGGATTTTGGGAGGAATTATTGGAAGAAGTGTTCGAGACCAACTTCTATTTGGAAGAAGATTTGGTAGGGGTCTGGGACACTGAACCAATTACTCCATCAACAGGAGGTGTAGCCTGTGACTTTGATGATGTTGGATTATATGATGGCTACGGGGCATCGGATAGTAACTCATACAATGTTCTAGACTGAGAATAAACAAGGTCTAAGTATTGGGAATGAGCAATGGCTTGTTCTTTGATAACGCCTCTACCCATAGCTATATCGGGAGCAATTGGAGCAACGAATGACTTGGTAAACCATTCGGTGAGCACCTGATCAACAATCTCAAATTTGATCAGGTGACATCTACATCTCCATTCATGGATGTGATCGGAGATGTGTTTCGCAGTATCTTGCTTAAGTGATCTAAGGAAATAGGTGCGAGTTTCATAGCGAACCGGCAATTGGAAATGCATGAGGAAAGACATGGCTGAAGTGTTGAAGTCATGGTAAGTACTTCCAGGGAGCTCAAAGTATCACTTGGCTACAACACCTTTAAGGGTTTGTTGGAAAAGACAAAGACGAATAGAATCATCAATGTAGGAATTTGAAGAGCACCAAAGGTGATATGTCATCACATGGGCTTGAGGATCTTCTTTTGCTTTCCCATCGAACTTAGGACAATCACTCGGGATCTTGGATGGAACTGGAGGCCAATATGGTGAATGAAGAATTGGATCATTCATGAGTCGAGACACATCTGGCAACTCTAGTGTAACCAAGAATGACAATTGAGTATTGAAAGGCATTAGAGGTCAATAAGTGGGTCCAACCAAAGGAGCCCATCCCTACTAGTAAGTATTTTTCCCCCATAGTGGAGGTTTCTGGCCATATGGCATTTGGTTTTGCCCCCACTATAGGTTACCATGGCCGTAGGGAGGATTTTGACCTTGAACACCTTGGAACTATCCGGGCATAGGTTTTTCGTAAGCAACATACAGGTTAAGAGGTTGTTGAGCCTATTGACCTTGGACATATGAATATTCCACTTGTTGTCCCTTAACATATGGGTTTTGAACCTGTTGTCCCTGATCAAGAGGATTTTGGACTTGTTGTCCTTGGACATAAGGATTCTGCACTTGTTGTCCTTGCACATAGGGATTTTGGACTTGCTGCCCTTGGACAAAAGGATTTTGCACCTGTTTCCCCATGACATTAGGACTTTGAGCTTTCTTCTACAGGACTTGACTCTAACCTTGTCCCTACAAGGGTTGACCCTGTTGATATGTATATAAGGGTTATTGTTGCCTGGGTTGGCTCTTCTATTGCAAGGATTGACCTTGCAGCTGCAAAGGTTGTCCCTATGGCTACAGAGTCTAACCTTGCGAAGACATAGGCTAGGAGGTTTGCAGAGCATACTGCATCTGTGGCTACATGGTTTGTTGCAACTATTGTGGGGGTTGCCCCTACGGTTGTTGCAGTTGTGCTTACTGCGGCATCATCTACCCCTGTTGTTGTGTGGACAGCCCTTGTTGTAGCAAAGGTTGGCCTTGTTGCTACAAAGGTTGTCCTTGTTGCTACAAAGGTTTTCCTTGTTGCTGCAAGGGTACTTGAATAGTTTCCGGAAAATTTTTGAACTGAATATGGCCATAGCCACCCAAAAAAGAGGATGGACTAGGCTAAACATACTATCTAGAATGAAGGATGTAAGACATATTGACAATTCCTTGAGAACCATATGGGACATAAGGAGCTTGGTACTGAACCTGAGCCTCATAAGGCTGCTGATACTGGAAATTTCTTAACCTAGATGGACCAATGGGATTTTGGACCTATTGGTACTGGACATTGCATGATCCAGCAAGACCAGCAGGGTTTTGGATAACACTAGAAGAAGGCTAATTCATCCCAACCATGTGAGCCTATGAGCTACTCACATTGGTTGTGCCTAACATCATAGAAACACTCAGATTCTGCCCCCTAGGCAGTGGCACAACTTTTCCACTTACTGGAGGGATCAAAGAACTGACAATAACATTCTTCGATACCATCAGTTGAACCAGACAGTGATTGGGACGGACGAGAAAAGAGGGTTCGAAACGGTGGGTTGTATCGGGACTAAAGTAACTACTTGTTGGGAGGTCAAGTTCAGAATGAACAAACCTCTAGTAGGCATGGCGCTAGACCCCCAAACAGGGTTGTGATAAAGTGATGAGGCGCTAGGTGTACCTGAGACCAACTGTGCTAAAGTCACATAATTAGGTGGAAAATCCCGATGCACATTGATGGGAATGCTCCCCGTATAAGGGAAACCTTCAAGAGGAAATTTATGTTCTTCCTCCTCAATAATGTGTGGAGTAGAAACTTTCGATTGATCCAAAGAGGTAGTTGGAGCGTCGCCTTCAAGTTCCATAGCTGGGAACAAATGACGACAAATGACCAAAGATGTATGAGGGGATAATTCCAAAATGACACCTAGCTAATTGTACGAACTGTATGAACACTGTGGTGATATCACAATAGGGTTGAACAAAGGATTAAGAGGATATATAACCAGTCCAAGATGACTATTAGTAGTCAGTGAACTCTCAGGAGTTTGGACGGGATTGTTTGGAGATTCCAAGCCAATATCAGCAGGTGACCTAGTATCTAAAGTAGGCGGAGGACGAGATGACAAAGGTGGAATGCCTAGAATGATAATTTCAACACCTTGGTCCTCGAGTGACTCTGGTAATTCAGGAAAAGGCTCCTCAGATAAATTTTCAGATGGAGGAGAGGAAGAGGAATTAGGTGAACCAAATGGTTCAGCCATGATGACTTTGCCTTAGTTAACAAGAAAAGAGAGATAAATTTCAAGGGTTTAAAATGTACTTTAGGGAAAACTCATAATTTGGTCTAGAAAAGACTAACAGGATGTTGTAATATTGTGAGCAACAAATTTTTAAGACACATATATAAATTGTTTCTCTTTCATGTTTTAAGAGTCGAGAAAGAAGCAAAGATGACTCTATCACTTTCGATTAGAAACAAGATTGAAAGGAGAAGAGCTCGAATGATCTTTTAAGTTTAATGAGTCAAAAATATTAAATGACTACTCTGGATGGTCTAGGTAAAAAGGAGTATTAGGCAACCGTGAACTGTAGAATACCTCCCAGTGAACCGAGAAGTATGGGCAAGCAATCTCCCCGAATGTTGTGTTTGGTGTATCATGTTTGCAAGGCGAAAGACTCAGCTTCCTATGGATAAAGGATTGAAACCTATAGAGATCTCCCATTATATACTCGATGATATGGGGAGCACAAGTCCATACTAACATCGTCTACTGTCAAAGCTAACAACAGCTGTTAGGTTTAAAGACGTCAGAACACGTCTCTAGCCTAGACCTTCTAGATGTGATCATTAGGTTTCAAATGTTTCTTAAGTTAATTGAGTTCATTTTAAAGTTTATCTTTAATTATGTCTCGATTTTTAGGCCTTAGCTATGTGACTCGAAAATCCCTAAATGCAGCTAAATAAGATAAGACCCTTTCAATTTGATGAACTGTCTACACTAGAGAGGGTAGGAAACACAATCAAATGTAAACAATCAAGCAACCAAAAGCAAAATGATTTTTCACTACTTCACTTTTCGAGAAAATAAACTAATGAAAAATACATTCCAATTCATAATTTCCTAACAGATACACTCCAACAGTCCTTTCAAAAGTAAAGAGAATTCTTTTTCTTTTCAAATGCAAATGCAATCCTAGTCTTCAATGATGCTAACTACCATAACATATTGATGCAACAAACTAGAATTTTATACTTTTCATGAAATGACAAGATGGATTTCTCATAAATCACTCCAATGAAAATTTCTAAGACAATCGATTCTCTAGCAAATGAAAAACACGAAAAGAGAATCTCTTTCAAACTAATGACACAACAACTTTACCAAAAGAAAGACAAGAAATGTGATCTATGCCAAAAAGGAGGAGCTTAGACAAGAAAACAAAACTTTTCAAACTTGTGTAATGGAGGTCAAAGCCGTAGAAGGACTATAAATGAAATGAAAGGAGTAAATGGATCAACAACTTGACTCACTGAGTTCACAATCAGCTGAATGGATGACAACCTCGATGCCCTAGGGCCACAAACCATCCAATGACCCAAGAAACCAAGCAAAAAGATGGAAAATCAACAATAAAATAAACCAATTGAAAAGTAGCTTTCTAATTAGGGAGAAGATGATCTAAACAACTTACAAAGAAGAAATCAAGAGAGCAAGACACACTGGCCAATATCTGGGGTGAACCCTAATCTTCACTTACAGGCATCAGCGCCACTGCCTAACTAACAAGAAGCACCAGAAGGGGGTCGACGTGACTATTTCTTAGCATATCTTGTTGATTGGCACGACTGTCAGCGAAATAAGCGTGCTGAGTGAGGATGTAAATAAAAAAAGAATCAAAAGTTGGGACCAGACTTGCTACTATGAATTTCAAACCCAAAGTAGTAAGAAAATCAAAGCAGACAGAACTAAAGGGAAATGGTGAAAAAAATTTCACACAAAACCACGAAATTCCAAGCAAACAAATAGAAGGATTGATTCCCTAGTATGGTCGCCAATTTGTGGTGAAGTACAATTCTAAGTGCGAACACAAACAATTCCTCTAGCCCGATAGTGGGTCTAGCCATAAACAAGACATTCTATGGAAGATTTCCTTAAGTTAGAACCAATTAAGAGGGCCTACCTCTTAGTACGCTTCTCCCATTTGGTGAAGGCCTTGCTTGCTCACTCTAGCTATTTCCTGTTTCCTTCTTCGAACACCTGAAACAAGTAAACAACGGAAAACAACAACCGTGATAATAGATAAATTGTAATTCAACCTACTTAACAAGTCAAGAATCGTTAAGCCATAAACATGTGAGATGACGAATTATGTAGGAAATCAATCGATAGTTGCATATATATTAAATCAAGAAGAGATTACAACCATTGTCTTGACATTGTTGTTCTCCTTCGACAAAACCGGGTACCCAAACACTTCCATTAGAATTCCATGGTGCCCTCAACAATGATAGTTTTAAGGCTCTTCCCTTTAGTCTTCACACTAAACCAAACTCACACTTCTCCCTCGAACACAACTAAAGAGATACAACTATGAATAACTTGCTAATTACTCCAAACTTAATTAGCACTAGCACACCAACATTAACACTAGCCCGTGCTTGGAAAAAATGAAGGTTTATATAGCATGAATGGATGGGAGATGGTTCCTCTTCTCATGGGAGAAGTTCTTATCTCTTTAGGTAGTTCCATCCTTATAGGGGAAAGGAGCCCAAGTTGACATCCTCGACTCCATCCGGCCCAGCCATTTACCAGACTTCTGTTACGAAGCTTCTAGAGTTGGAAGCTTTGGCTCCTTATTTAAAAAACTTTCCAAAAGAGGATCGATGTGACTAGAACAAGGCTTAGTCACTTCAACTAGTGCTAGGGACCATTTTATTCCCTACCTATCGACGTGAGGAGGACACTGGTCATTAGCGTGGTCTTGTAAACTAGCAAAAACAGAAGATTTTTAGGAAATGATGCAAAAGGGAATTGTTCTGCTCATGAAGGGGAAGCATGTAGGGTTCACTGTAGAGGTCCTCTAGGATCATGGAACGGGGAGTACAGGGACAATAAAAAAAATTTGTATAACAATATTATGGAATTATGTCACAGATTGTGGGACTCCAATGATTGAGAAAATCTAGGAGTGTGTTCCCTGTGATTTAATGCAGATTCCTAGTATTGGGAACTAGATCAACTAATCAAGGGATTTTTGTGGGGAAAACTTCCTCCTTTCATGGGGAATGATTCCTAATCATTTTTTATAAGTACCAAGTCAAATTTTCCTCTAGGGGGGATTTTTGTTAGTCTTCTTGTGGAGAGAAATCATATTTTTGCAACTCCATTGTCAATTCTTGCAGGGATGTAATTGTATTGGTGAAAATAATGAAGATCAGTGTCATGTTCAGCTTCTAAACCTTGTTATCCTTCATAGGAATCTGATTTTACTTGGTCTTAGCCATCCCAATAGCCTAAAATCCTTTTGTATCATTCACTTTTCTTCTTTTCACTTCTTATTCACATGCATCTCTTGTTCTTGTTTATTTCTATTTCTGCATTTAGTATTAATGATTTCTTGTTGTAGGATTGGGTTAAAAAGTTGATATAAGTTCTTTTGCAGGATCAAAAAAATAATTTCATCCTTGGAAAATATTTGGAAGGTAATATTAATCATCGAGCTACTTGAATTAGTTTTCTTATTCCCAAATCTAGATTTTTGGAACTCCTTTGTGGGAAATATCAGTAAATTTATCCTATTTTTAGAGCATGCTAACAAGATTCAATCGAGTTGGTTCCACTTGCATTAGATCAAAACATAATTCTAGTTATTAACAAAAATTACCCCATTTCATTTTCCCTTGATTAGGTTGGTCATTTGATAGATTTACTAGCTCACTAGTTATCGAATTTCTAGATTTTACACTAGTAATTTTATGCCATTTTTGAGCAAGGGTCAACAGAGGTCTTTTTGAGTGATTCCTCTTGGAATGGAGACCTATGATATCCTATTCAATAAAAAAAAAAAATCTCATCCAATTTGGATTTGATTTAGTTTGTCATTTAATGAATTATAACTCCCTATAGAAAATTTGTTGTTTCTTGTAGTAATATTACAAGAAACCCCATAGCAGTGTTCCAGCATATATATACTTGCCTAGATTCACTCAAGAAGCTTGGTTATGATCCCTTAGGTTTGAATTAATACCCCTATAATCTAAAACAAATATTATGGAAGACTAAATACCACTTAGGACTTGCCTCTCTACCCATGCAAAACGTTTCAACGATTTGTGCTAATGGACATATTTATGGACTAGATATTAGAATGATAATTTTCTTGATTGCCACCGCCAATGAAATATATTAATGGATCTAAAGTATTTAAAATTTAATGGTTTACATTTAGTTCATGATATTTATGCAATTAGAATACTTTTGTTTCCTTTTACTTTCTTTCTTGCAATAGGTTAAGGTTTCCATTTCGAGCATTTCATTTTCTGTAATTAGTTTAGGATTTGACTTCAATACATGCACTCCATTACATCATGACATCAAAGGAAGGACAAATTGTATGTTTCATATATAACGCCGATACCTCTTAATTTTTTACGAACCCCGGGTTGATAATTAAAGTTGGTAGCCTTGGGAGTTGCAACAAGAATATTGGGAGTTGCATCATGATTCTTGTTGCAGTACCGAGGCTCATCAGTTGTGTTCTCACCTCAGTAGGATTTACAATTCTATGACTATGAATTCCAAGACCCCTACCATTGTACCCCATTTTGGTAAAAAATTTCATACCAATACCTTTGGCATGTTTCTCAAATGATGCAAAAGAAGCATGATCATTGTTAAGAGAACAATTTGAACAAGTATCTTTTACCTCCTTTTCTACTTGAGACTCTTGGTCCTGTTTCTAGAGATTAGCCATCTCCTCCTTCTTCTCTTTTGTAGATCAAGTGATAGATGTGGACTCAAGGAAACCACTCTTGTGATTTAACATATAAACATTGTTCTTCATCTGACAAAGGGTACACAAATTAGCCATCCCATGAACACAAACTTGTTGAGCCTTTGGTGAAGCTTTGGTAGTTGAACATTCCCCAGTTTGCTCTTTAATGACAATTTGCAACACCAGGTGCAACTTCTTCTTTTCATGCTTTGATGTTTTGATCATTCTTCTTAATTCCATGTTCTCCACTTGGAGAGAATAATTAATCTCTTCTAGTTCTAAGTGTCTTACATGTTGCAAACATTTTCCTTGCTTGCAATATGGTCAGAAAATGCTCTAATACCATGTGATCTGAAAATGGAACTCGATCATACTCTGACACTTTGAAAGTTAGAAAAATATGGGTCTTTAAACATTCACTTAGATTGTAACTTATTTGAAGGTGAATAGTTAGTTTTCAATAAACTTAAAGATGAGATAGAATCACCTGAAATTTAACACGGTAAAAATGAACAACCATGTGATAATGAAGTTCACCCCTCTTGGGCTACGTCTCCAGGCATTGCTCCAATGGCTAGGCTGCTTTATTGATCTCAGCAACAAAGAGAGTATATTTCAAGTTGTTTTTACTAATAGAGTAACTTCCTTCTATGGTTGCATGTGTTTCTCCTACAAAGGAATGTTCTCCTTCATGGATGTCTCACTCACAAGTTGACTCAACAACAAAGAAAATGATGGTGTTAAAGGAAAAATGACTCTCTCACAATAGGTCCTTATACTCATTCTAAGATTAAAAATAATAAAACTAATTACTTCATGATAAAGTTTTCAAATGGCCTTTTATCACAAACAAATTGAGAATAGACTGAAAAATGGCTGCTCTAATGAGGAAATAACTGCAACATATGTGTATGGAAGGTTTTAAAATCCTTGTCTAGGCTCTTTCCATGCTTATGAAGGTATCCAAATGACCTAAAAATAGTTTTTGTTTGCAACATTAAACGAGTTGGCTCTGTAAAAATTCCAACATACAGTGCTCAAATCACAAAATTGATGTGGCCATTGAGTTTAGAACACCCAAAAACCCCTCTCTAGTCTCTTCTTGGGCTCAAAAAAGCTGAAGAATGACTAAGTTAGGCCAATTTTTCAATATCCCTACTATTTGTCTTAAAAAATGACCCAACTGGCTAATTGAGCACCGAAACACGCTTTTTGGTAGACCACAAGGTGACAATTTCACCTAGGACGAGCACTGATTCTGTTGTAAATGGTGTTATTCGTTTAAATGTGTCGTAAGGCCTTAAGATTTGATTTTGTAGCCCCCAATGAGAGTCACATGACCACATATGGTTGAGGGTTGGGCTTACCACCCGCCCTCGCCATCTAAGCCCTTCACTCCACTAGTTGTGGTCACATTTTATTTAATATGGTTGGGGACTAGGGATAATCACCCTCCCCTACCAACTTAGCTCTAGTTGTTTTGTTCGTGGGTCATGTTAGCCCCTAAGGTGTAGTGCTGCTAGTTTTAGAGGAAATGCCCCCTATTTTAGCTTCGAAGGCCACATCTCCTCTTACTTCGCTTTGGCCATAAGCCGGACTTCAAAAATACTACTCTCACATCTATAATTGCATCGGGTCCTGTTAGCCCTGAGGTGTTGATCCAAACAGATCCAAAACACTCTCTAAGTCTTCGAAATCTTCTTAAAAATCATTTAGAAGATCAAAACCATCGCATAAGGGGAACCTTCAAATAGGCAGAAAAACACTATCGAGAGGCGAAAAACACTAAAAAGCAGTGAAAAACAGAGCATCAGAGGCTTGAGAAATGAATGCACAACAGCTATCAAATCTGGCCAATCAAGAGTCCATATCCAGTTGACGAATCACAATCGGTGGTGGCAATCGGCAGATATCGGTGCAGACTATGTGGAACTTGCGATGGCGATCAACGGAGTCAATGTGGACCATTGATCAAGTGCATAGATCGATGGCCCATGTTGCATCGCACAATCACAATCGGCCAACGCAATAGAGTTCTCACCAAACAACCCGAGGTTATAGCAATATGTGATTGCAATCAATCACATCATGATATCGCATTAGAGTTTCACAGAGGAGTAGGGCTTATACCTATATAGATGTCTAATGCAATAAACCGGATCCGAAAGGGTTCCTCAAAGCTATTGTATAAGATTTGAGATCCGCCTAAAGGCATTTTCCTACGTATTTTGCATATTTTCGTTATTTAACAAAATACAAAAAAATAGCGCCAATTGATAAGACTTGGACCCAAAAGATTTTGTGAAGGGAAATATATAATATTTGAAGTCCGGAGGGAGCCAATTTTTACATTATTTTCAATGTTTTAAATGTATTTCCAAAATGCAAAGGGAAGCCATGGAACAAGGCCGAAGCGACTTGCGATAGTGATTGAGGATGGACCCGATAGGAGAATAGACCAGATTTAAGGACTTTTGAAGTCTGGATGAGCAGTGTTCACGGCAGATTTTCATAGTTTGGATGCATTTCTCTGTGTAAAACAGAAAGTGGCTGTTTTAAGGATTTCAAAGGCTAGATGCACTCATCCGAGAGACAGAGGCCACGAGACATATGGCCGGAAGGGGAAAATCCACAGCACAATACAACCAGACCAACAGAAGTGATCATGGAGCATCACTGGCATGAGCGAGGCACCTGACAGTGCAGTGAATTTACTAGAAATTAGTTACTATGTTGTTAGAAAAAGAGACCTCTCAACTCATGTATGTCGAGTTATAGCATCAAGTGGTTAAAAAGACAGAGGGGATAGATTAAGACACCCCGAGCCTCATAGAGCTTGAAGGGCTGTAAAAAGCCTATAAATGGCTGAAAATTAGAGGTATTAGGGGTTAAACGTTTGGAGACCGTGGAGACTCTGCTCCTCTCAGCGTCTCATATTCATTCCAATAATACAAGCTTCTTTTGTTGTTACATGTTCAATTCCAATTTTTCTCCTATATTCTAAGCCTGCACTTGAATAGGTCATTCATGTTTTCTTCTGTATCTAATGCCAGATAATTGTCATCTTATCTCTGCATTAATAAATTAGATTTGTAAGCTTCATTTACTTTCTATAGTTGGCCATTCATATGTGTTTATGTATGTATCCACCGGTACAGTCCGGTTTCTCCATCTATTCATTGAATCTATAAACTATTGAGCATTAGTGGTGAAAGCCTTGTAAAGCTGAGTGTGTTCATGCATGTTTTGAGGGAAAATAGATTTTAAACAGTCATCTGACTTGATCCAAACCCAAATCCATTCCAATAGTTCAGAGAACAATATTGAAAATATATGTGTCCAAGCATCTCTAAGCTATAAACTAGAAGAGCTTCCTGGAGTGCTAACATAATTGGCATCATTGCCAGGGACAGGAGATTGAAGCTTAGATTTCCTAGGATATGACACAGATCCAACTTTGATGATAGACAAAGTCTGGGTACTTTTTTAGTTGTAATCATCTATCTGGCGACTCTATTGGAGGACGAACCTCTTGGAGACTCCACTTCATAGTTCTGGCTCAGTTTGTGAGGCATACTCAGAGAAATCCTCAAAATCCACAAGTTGACCCAGTATCTAACCCTAAAAAAATAATCAAAGAAAGAAAGGCATTGCAGAAAGGAGCATCAGGTTCAGGTAGCTCTAAACAATATTCTATATCTCTTCAAGAAAATCCTATAATAGAACAAATACATGTTGAGAGTATATCATCTAATACTAGCAGTGAAGAAAAAGTATCAGAGACTCATAGAGTCCCTTATTCTTTAGGTTCTCCTTTTGTTGCAAGCCCAAAGGAAACCTCTCCTCCTATCCATCATAGTCCTTTAGTCCTATCAGTCACTCCTCAACTCCCTGTCATTCAGATTTCCAGTACCCTTATAGCCACCACAGCTATGGAAGGACCACAAACACCTACCAAAATGGAAAGAATCATAGATGCTAGGTATGGACCTCTAGTACTGCCTATTCCTTTGAATGCCATTCCTACTGGAGAATATCAAAAGTATAGGCCTAAGTTCACTGGGACAGAAGGTGTTACAACTGAGGAACATCTTGAATCATTCTATAGCTATGTTGATAACCTGGACATTAGTGAAGATGATGTATGGATGAGAAAATGGTTCAGAGAACTGACCCCAAGGTCTATAGCAGATATTGAGGCTTTAGATGATGCATTCCTAAAGCATTAGGGGGATAAGAAGGATCTACTCTACTACCACACCGAGTTTGGGAACTTAAAGAGGGAAAATGGTGAGTTGTTATCTGATTTTAATAAGAGGTTTAACCACATGTACAACAAGATACCAGCTGAGGTAAAACCCACCACTACATCTGCCAAACTCACCTATGCTAGTGCCTTTGATTCTGACTTCTGTCTACTATTGAGGGAGAGGCGATGCGCTACCTTGGCTGATATCCAGGATCCAGCCTTGGAAGTAGAATCAAACATCATGGCTGCAGAGAAGCTCAAGGGGAATGTTGATAGAAGGAGACAGAGGGGCGAATCTTCATCATCTTCAGATCCCAAGATAGATAAAATGACCAAGATGATAGAGTCATTAACCTCTCAAATCTCCAAATTAAAGGTTGAGCAGCACCCTGGGAAAGGAAGAGTTCCTAATACCTTTGCTCCTAGAAATCCAATCCATATAGAAGAGCTAATGAGCAGTTGCAGATTTTGTAAAGAAGCAAAGATGCCAATGAAGACCAAAGGGTGAAGACCCCTTTCCAAAATGTAGTCATGGAAGAAGAGAAGTTTGAAGAAGATGATGAGATCCATTGTCTAGAAGACAAAGGCAATGCCTCCTTTTTGACCTCAACCACCTATGAAAATTCATTCTTCAATGACTAGATCAGCCAAGAATAGGATGGTGAAGTTGTTCTACAAACTAATGATCAACGCAGATATGATCTGAGGTCGAAGATAAATAATGCCAAGGAAACTCCTATTTAGAGAGCTACTGTCCCTGCAATACAGCGAGCTAAAAAGTAGAAATAACTGGTCCCATCATCCTCAAAGCTCCAGTTCACAAGGTAAGAGGCCATGACAAGTCTCCTTCTCCTTTCAGTTTTGAATTAGAAATTCAAAAGCTAAGCATACCTATACCTTTGATTGAACTAGTGAAGAATGAGTCCTTCAAGAGATCTATCCTTGAGGCCCTTGAGCCTAAAGCCGTACAAGCCTCCACTGACTATGTAAATCTACAAGATGACAAACTAGTTGTCGTTCTCAGCCCAATGATTGAAAATTATGATGACAGCTCCCCATCATTCTACGTATCTTTGACTATTCATGACAAAATCCTTCACAACTGCCTTCTAGACATAGGAGCTAGTCATAATCTAATGCCCAAGGCTATCATGGATGAGTTGGGTCTTGACATTACCATTTCTTATCATGACCTGTTTTCTTTTGACTCTAGAAAAGTGAAATGTTTGGGATTAATCAAAGACCTAGCCATCACCTTGTCTTAGCTACCCATGAAGAGCATGGTGATGGATATTGTGGTAGCAGATGTACCCCCCAAGTTTTTCATGTTGCTCTCCAGAGGTTGGATCAAGAGATTAGGTAGAACATTACAAAATGATATGTCCTATGCTATTGTCCTAGTGTTTGGAGGTGAGAGTAGGAGATTATACAGAGAATCTCAATCGGCTTATAACATCAGTAATGAAATGAATCCCACTAATCATCCAATCTATGCTATCGACATTGATTTTGGAGCATGTATTCTTCAGATTGAAGAATCCCAGTTGGCCTCCATGCAACTTAGGAAACCAGTTTGCCATATCAAAGAGGAAGGAGGCCCACAAATTTGGGACATCTTCTTTGATGGAGCTTTCTCTAAGGAAGCTGCAGGGGTAAGGTGTAGTCCTTGTGTCACCCACACAAGAATGCATTCATTTATCTTTCAAATTAACTTTTCAGGTCAAAAATAACATAGCAGAGTATGAATCCTTGATATTGGGCTTAAACACTACTAAAGAAATGAGCATCAAAGGTCTAAAAATGTTTGGAGATGCAAACCTTATCATTCAATAGGTCAACAAAACTTTCCAAGAAAAGTACCAAGGTTGAAAGCATACAGAGATGGGGTATGGAAGCTCAGGTACTCTTTTAATATTTCTAGCATTTCTTACATCCTGAGAATGAAGAACAAGCTTGTTGATTCCATTGTTGTGTCTGCCAACACGTTTATTCCTCCTTTGCCTCCTAAATTGACTTATAAAGTTCAGCTGAAATATAAACCATATATGCCTAACAATGTCAAATACTGGAAATTTTTTGAAGATGATGATGAAATTAATAGGTTTTTACAAGTCGTTGATGAATTTTCTGAAATGCACATCAACCTAGAAAATGAAACCAGTCCAAGGTAAAGGACGAGATTGATCCAGACAGCATTGTTCAGCCGCCTAGTAACCATATACCCAAAGAATTGGTGCCCCTAGAGAAGTTGTTTGATCATAATGATGTACCTTATAAGCCTGCCGAAAAATAAAATGAGTCTATTATTCATAAACATAATGTAGGGAGTCCAACCCATCAAAAGTACATGAATTTGTCCACTCACTTGTCTTCTACCCAAAGTTCTGAGTATTGCACCCTGATGAAACAATTTGTTGATATTTTTGCTTGGAAATACAACGAGCTTAAGACCTATAACACCAACATCAATTAGCATAAAATCCCACTGGAGAAGAAAATTATCCCTTTTAAGCAGAAATTAAGACCTATCAAATCTCTCTTATTGCCTTTGATTGAAAAGGAAATCAAGAAGCTATTGGATGCCAAGATCATAGTTCCCCTAAGGTATTCAAAGTGGATAGCTAACCTTGTGGTAGTAAGAAAGAAGGGAGGAGAAATCAGGCTTTGTGTTGACTTCAGGGATTTGAACAAATTCTCAAAAAAATACAACTACCCCTTGCCTAAGATGGAAAACTTACTGCAAAAGGTTTCAGGGGCTAGATTCATGTCTTTCCTAGATGGATTTTCAGGTTACAATCAGATTGTTGTACATCTAGAAGATCAGGAAAAGACCACCTTCACTACTCCTTGGGGCACTTTCATGTACTCCAAGATGCCTTTTGGACTGATGAATGCTGGGGCTACTTTTCAAAGGGCCATGGACATAGTCTTTGTGGGAGAGAAGGACAAGTTTTTCCTTATTTACCGTGATGACATAACAGTCTTTTCCAGTAGTCACAAGCACCATTTGCAGCATTTGAATAAGGTGTTTCTAACTGCATACGTTTTAGAATTTCTATAAACCCAAAGAAGTCACAGTTTTCTCTAGAAGAAGGCAAACTGTTGGGACATATTGTTTCTGCTGAAGGTGTGAAGATTGATCCAGCAAGAGTTCAAGAAATTCAGACATTGTTCATTCCAAGGTCAAAAAGGTATATTCAATCTTTCCTGGGTTAGATTAACTTTGTCAGGAGGTTTATTCCAAACTTCGCAGAGCTAGTGAAGCACATTACTTCCATGCTGAAGAAAGGATCAGAAATAAAATGGACAAAAGGTGCAAGAAGCTCTTTTGAAGCCATTAAACAAGCTATCATGGAAGCTCCCACTCTAATCAGCCCAGATTATAACAGGGAGTTTTATATCTTCTCTTTTGCCTCTTATGATACACTTGCAGTGGTTCTATTGCAGAAAAATGATGAAGGCGTAGAACACCCTGTGGCATTTTTCAGCAAAACTCTGAGGGACGCTGAACTAAGGTATGACCTTATTGAAAAGCAAGCTTATGCTCTCATAAAATCTTTGAAGGAATTCATAATTTATATTCTGCATTCCAAAGTGACTGCATATGTACCATTAGCCTCAGTAAAAGATGTTCTGACTCAGCCAGATATTGATGGAACGAGAGCTAAATGGATTGCAAAAATTCATAGAGTTCAACATAGAGGTGAAGCCCACCAAGCTTGTCAAAGGCCAGGGATTGGCTAAGCTTATGGCTGAGGAAAATTACAATTTGTTAGACATCAATTGCATGGGTTTGAATTTAGGTGGTGAGCAAATAGAGGAAGCAACAATAGAGTGAGATTTGAATCAGTCGTTGGCTGAAAATCTAGCCACCTGTGAATGGTATTCGAGTATAGTTCATTTTTTGCAGAATCTAGAAGTCCCTCTAGGGCTTAGCTCGAGTCAAGCCCATGCCATTAAGCTCAGATCAGCCAAATTATGCATTAATGAAAATCTGCTCTATTGGAAAGACCTGTCAGGGATCCTCCTAAGATGTCTAGACAAAGGATAATCTGTGGAAGACACACACCAGTTCCATTCTAGCATCTGCAAAGGGCATCATTATTGGAAAACCATGACCCACAAGATCCTGAGAGCTGGGTATTATTGGCCTAATCTGTTCTCTGATGTTTTTTCTTTTGTGAAGCCTTGTGAAAAATGTCAGAGGTTTGCAGGAAGACAACAGCTAAAATCTCTGCATTTGAAGCCAGTACATGTCAACGGTCCCTTCCAGCAATGGGGCTTGGACTTCATAGGTGATATCAATCCACATTCTAGTGGCCATCACAAATGGATCTTGGCAGCCACTGATTATTTCACCAAATGGATTGAGGTCGTACCCACTAAAAATGCTAATCATTAGGTTATCATGAAGTTCTTGAATGAGAATATTTTCACTAGATTTGGTTGCCCAACCAATCTAGTCACCGATAATGCAACAACTTTCAAGGTAGAAGAATTGGTGGACATGTGTGAATCCATGGGCATTCAATTGGTGCAATCTACCTCATATTATCCCAAGGCAATGGCCTAGTAGAATCATCTAACAAGAGTCTTGTAAGGATAATCAAAAAAAAAGTTGGAGGACAACAAAAAGAACTGGGATTCCAAGTTGAAGTTTGCACTATGGGCTGACAGAGTTACCAGCAAGAAGCCCATAGGAAATTCTCCATTTGAGCTGGTTTATGGCACTGATGTTGTTTTTCCTATCCGGCTAATTCTCCTTGTGGCCAAATTCTTGCAAGAAGAACAGGACGAAGAGAATGACATAGCAAGGAGAATGAGTAACTTGGTTGAATTATAGCAGATTAGAGAACAATTGGTTGAGAAGTCAAGAATTCATTAAAAGGAGATCAAAGAAACCTTTGATAGAAAGGAAAAAAGGGACAATTTTCAGGTTGGTGATTGGGTTCTCAAATGGGATGTGTTGAAGGAAAAGAAGGGCAACCATGGTAAATTTGTCATTGCTCAAGTTTAGATGAACAACACTTTCATTTTGCACATTTTGGAGTGGGAAGGTGTTTTTGATGTCCCAGTCAATGGGTAGTTTTTGAAACTTTACTTCACTTGAGGCTTTAAGGCCTTAATATTGTAATAGGTTTTTTTAGTTTTTGATTTTATGCAAATAAACTCCATGCCTAATGGAACACTAGGAGATAAGTTTGTTTTGTTTGTTACTGGAAAGGTAATAATCTGCAGTTCTTGAAACCTCACAGGGAGGATTTCATCCCCAAAAGGAGTCAGTGTTAGCCCCTGAGGTGCAGTGCTGCTATTTTTAGTAGAAATGTCCCCTGTTTTAGCTCCAACAGCCATGTCTCCTCTTACTCTGCTTTGGCCATAAGCTGGACTTCAAAAATACTACTCTTGCATCTATAATTGTATCGAGTCCTATTAGCCCTGAGGTCTTGATCCAAACAGATCCAAAACACTATCCAAGTCTTCAAAATCTTCTTACAAAACATTCAGAAGATCAAAACCATCACATAAGGGGAACCTTCAAACAGGTGGAAAAACATTATCAGGAGGTGAAAAACACTAGAAAGCACTGAAAAACAGAGCAGCGGAGGCTTGAGAAGTGAAAGCATAACAGCCGTCAAATCTAGCTAATCAATGGTTCAAATCCAGTTGGTGGATCGCAATCGACGGTGGCAATTGGCAGATATCGATGCAAACTATGTGGAACTTGTGATGGCGATTGGTGGAGTCAACATGGATTGTCGATCAAGCACGCATATCAACGACCCATGTTGCATCTCATAATCGCAATCAGACAACACAATAGGGTGGTCACCAAATGGCCCGAGGTTATAGTAATATGCGATTGTGATCAATCGCATCACGATATTGCATCAGAGCTTCATAGAGGAGTGGGTCTTATACCTATATATATGTCTTATACAATAAAACGAACCTAAAAGGGTTCCTTAAATCTATTGTATAAGATTTGAGAACCGCCTAAAGGCATTTTCCTATGTATTTTGCATATTTTCGTAATTTAACGAAATACAAAGAAACAACGTCGATGCGATAAGACCCAGACCCGAAAGGGTTCGTGAAGGGAAATATATAATACTTAAAGTCTGGAGGGAGCCAATTTTCACATTATTTTCAATGTTTTAAACGTATTTCCAAAATATAAAGCGAAGCATTGGAACAAGACTGAAGTGACTTGCGACAACGATTGAGGATGTACCCGATAGGAGAATAGACCAGATTTAAGGACTTTTGAAGTCCGGTTGAGCAGTTTTCACATCGGATTTTCACAGTTGAATGCTTTCCTCTATGTAAAATAGAAAGCGGTTGTTTCAGGGATTTCAAAGGCTAGATGCACTCATTTGGGAGACAGAGACCAAGAGACAGATGATCGGAAGGGGAAAAGCCATAGCACGATATAGTCAGACCAATAGAAGTGATCATGGAGCATCGCTGGCACAAGCGAGCCACCTGACAGCACACCAAATTTACTAGAAATTGGTTACTGTGTTGTTAGAAAAATAGACCTCTCAGCTGATGTATGTCGAGTTATGGCATCAAGTGGTTAAAAAGACAGAGGGGATAGATTAAGACACCTCAAGCCTCAAAGAGCCCGAGGGCATTGTAAAAAGCATATAAATGGCTAAAAATTAGAGGTATTAGGGGTTCAACTTTTGGAGACTATAGAGACTCTTCTCCTCTCAGCGTCTCATCTTCATTCCAGTAATACAAGCTTCTTTTGTTGTTACATGTTCAATTGCCATTTTTCTCCTCTATTCTAAGCTTGCACTTGAATATGTCATTCACATTTTCTTATGTATCTAATGCCAAATAACTGTCATCTTATCTCTACTTTGATAAATTAGATTTGTAAGCTTCATTTACTTTCTGTAGCTAGCCATTCATATGTTTTTATGTATGTATCTGTTGGTACAGTCAGGTTTCTCCATCTATTCATTGAATCTATAAACTATTGAGTATTAGTGGTTGAAAGCCTTGTCAGGCTGAGTGTGTTCATGCATGTTTTGAGTGAAAATAGAGTTTAAACATTCATATGACTTGATCCAAACCCCAATCCATTCCAATAGTTCAAAGAACGATATTGAAGATATATGTTTCCAGGCATCTCCGAGCTACAATCGAGGAGAGCTTCTTGGAGTGCTAATAGGTCATATGGAAATTAATGGGACTGGAGTCCATGGATTAATGGCCCCATCCCCTACGCTGTATCCTTTGGTCATTTTACACTGAGAAACCAAGGGTTGGACCCATGTTCCCCGACCCCTCTACCCAATTATTGTGCCACATTAATTTAGTTATAAACGGGCCATAATGTTTGTTAAGAACCATTGTGCAATCCAATGGTATGGCGAAGAGATTGTATGTTGGAGGTATTAGGGTCGAATTTCGCCGGGTCATTTGGCTGACCAAATAAAATTTTGGCATGAAAATCGAGGGTCACGTGGCACCCTCCCATTGGGCCACATGGGCCCTCATAAATGGTCCATTTCAAACCCACCAACCAATAAAATGTCAACACTTAATCATGTACAATGTTGCCACATGGCAGCACATTATTGGTCTATGTCACATTGTAACTTGCATTGTAACCTGTTGATATCAGCATGATGTCATTGTACAGCCAATCCAGTCAACCCTGCAAGTTGACTTTTCAGTTATTTACCAAAAACTTCAGAATGCAATAACTTTCGCATAAGGTGTCAGATTGAGGCGATTCAAGCATTTTTGGAATCAAAGTGAATAGATCTACGATTTGGCACCGGTTTCTAGAAATTATGAGAACTTTTATTTTTGAGCAAAATTTGACCCCCTAGTTCATTCTAGATCATTCCTCCTTATGCAAACCTGTGACCTTTTGTCTCCCTTTTCTCCTATTTTCCTTTATTTTCATAAATAAATTGCCAATTAATGCCTCTTTTCCTTTTCCAATTTCCTTAGCCATAATAATCAACAAGTGATGCCCACTAGGATGTTTTTCCCAACATTCATCTTGGATTATGCATCCCATGACCTTGGTCATATTTTTCTTTATTAGCTTTATTACATGACCATTTAACTCAGAGTTGTTACAAAGGATTTATGTTCCAAAGAAGTTATTTTAAGAGAACTGATAACACCTAACCCACATTAGAATGGGGTAGCTGAAACGATGAACAGAAGCATAGTGGGGGCAGAAAGAGCCATGTTGCATGATCAAGGGTTACCATCACATCTATGGGAAGAAGAATGCAACACCACAGTGTACATGAAGAACTAGAATTCTCATAGAATACGTTGTATGATAATACTGGAGGAATATTTATCTAGGAGGAAGCCTAATGTGTCTCATTTCATAATATTTGGAATTTCAGTTTATTGTCATGTCTCCAAGGATTAAAGGAAGAAACTTGAGCCTACAATAGAGTTGGGAGCTTTTGTAGGATACACCAAAACTCCACACAATCACCGAGTGTATTTACCTTCACTGAGATGACAGTTGTGAGGAGATATGTCAAGTTTGATTATGATAAGTTTATGATATGCTCTCTGGAACGAGTGTTGAGTATTCCACGAGAAGAGGAGCTCCTAGATCCAAGGGAGGAGCCTCAGGATGAGCTTCAGGAGGTTGTGGAGCAGCCACATGCAGTAGAGTAGACAGGAGGTAGAGTGGAGGCACCAGCTCAACCAAAATCTTCCAAGTAGGGGAGAAAGAGAACTAGAGAATTTAATAGATTGTTACATGATGTTAGGGAGAATGTGGGAGCCCCTACATCATAGCGCTGGTAGAGGAGGTCACCTGATAGGTACACTAGGTACATGGCTCTCACGAAAGAGATCATTGAGAGAAAGCCTTCTTTATTTGAGGAAGAAGTTTCTCAACATGTTTGGGCTGATGTCATGGTGGAAGAATATGAATCCATCATGAAGAAAAATGTATGGGAGGTGGTGTCAATACAAGAAGGGAAATCACTGGTTGGTTCCAGATGGATCTACAAAGTGAAGCATCTAGCTGATAGGAGCATTGAGAAGTACAAGGCCATATTTTTGGTCAAAGGATTCTCTCTAGTAGAAGGAATGGAATATGAAGAAATTTTTTCCCCAGTTGTAAGATATTCCTCAATCAGATACATTCTAGAATTGGTTGCGTAGATGGGGTGGAAAATCCACCAGATGGATGTGAAGACCACCTTTCTCAAACGGTGTTGTTGAGGAGGAAATTTACATAAAGCAATTAGAAGTATTTGAGGCATGTGATGGGGAGTCATATGTGTGCATACTTAGGAGAGCATTGTATGGTCTCAAATAGGTGCCCGAGCATGGTACACTCGAATCAATAGTTATATCAATGAATTGGGCTTCACCAAAAGTGAAGTAGATGCAAACTTCTATCACATTGTGTTAGATTGTTAGTTGCTTACTCTTGTTTCATATGTTGATGATTTAATATTGACACATAATGAGCAACTGATCCGCTCTTGCAAAGAGGATATTGTAAGGGAATTTGAGATAAAATACATGGGTTTAATGCATTACTTCCTAGAACTAGAAGTATGGCGAGGTGATGGTGAATTTTCTATGTCTTAGGGGAAGTATGCCTCTAAAATATTTCACAGATTTCACATGGAGAGTTGTAAGCCCATGGACACACCTCTAGCTACAAACTAGGGGAAGGGGAATGCCACTTCAGGTGAAGAGGTTGATGCTACCATTTACAGGTAACTTGTGGGGTCTTAGATATATCTTGTGAACACAAGACTAGACATGTGCTATGTAGTAAACCAGCTTAGTCAAGCTAAGGTGAGGCCTAGCAAGCTATATTTGAAGGCAACAAAGCATGTGTTATGGTACCTCAAAGGCACTACCAACTGTGGATTATGGTACAAGAGGACAGAGGGAGTGAAGCTTCAAGGCTTCATCGCCAAAAATTGGGTGGGGAGTCCATCATACACGAAAAGTACTTCAAGTGCTATCTTCAATGTTGGGTCTGCAACTATTTCTTGGTACATCGGGAAGCATAGGTTTGTGGCACTCAGCTCAATAGATGTTGAATTCATGGTTGCAAATCAAGAAGCATGTGAGGTCTTATGGGTGAGGAAAATACTTGTGGGTCTCTTCAGTCAGGATGTAGATCCAATAGTGATATATTGTGATAATCAGAGTTGCATCAAGTTCTCTGAGAATCTGGTATTTCATGAAAATTCCAAGCACATTGATATGTTTTTATGTAACCAGCTCACAAAATAGAAGAAGAGATTGATCAATTTCTTCAAAATAAGCCTCTTTGAGGGGAAAACCTCCTTTACATTACACTAACGAATAATTATTGGATGATACAAATAAAAAGACTTCCTTTCTATATATAGGAGTCTAAGGGGTCACAATATAATCAGAGCTAACATAACAATAATTAATGTAAGGGCACAATAGTAACAATATTGGGCTTCTATGGGGCACAATAATAACAATATGGGGACTACATGTGCACAACAATACAATAGGGGGTTGCACTAATAACAATAAGGGATATACTAGTAGTATAGGGACCTAACATGCCCCTCTCTTTCAAAAGTGTTTTCCTCAATGCTTGAGTAGTTCTGGATGCTTTTGTATACCAATTCTCATCCTCCCATGCAAAATATTCAATGGTTAAGTTCTTCCACTTGATGAGATACTTTGAAATTGATCGATTTCGTAGCTATCAAGTTCTTATTTCCATGATTGCTTCAAGTTCCAATATGATTTTTCCTTCCTCGCCAAGTTCCAAAAATATTGTTTGAATTGGGAGCTTGTCACTTATAACCTTCTTTAAGCATCAAACATGGAAAACTTGATGCACTGAGGAAGATGTAGGAAGCTCCAATTTGTATGCCATAGTACTAATCTTTTGCAACACCTTGTAAGGAACATAGTATTTTGGTGATAATTTATTATCCTTCATAGCTTGCTTGAGGGACATTTATCGGTGTGGTTGTAGCCGTAAAAATACCCAGTGGCCTATATCAAAACTTATTTCGCTGCGATGTTGATATGCCTTATATTTCATTCGATTATGCGCAGAGTGAGGTTATCCTTTAAAATATGGAGAACTTTTTGTTGATACTTGATGTGATATTCATTGCCTAAACCTTTTTCTTCTTGATATGTCCTTCTATCTTGAGAGTTTGAGGAGTGGTAATTCCTGCCAATGCATTATAAGATATGGTTAGATTCATTTATTCCTCCTTTGAGGTTGGTTCTTCGTGTATATCCTCTTATTTTGATATTTCTTGATCTTTTTCTTCCTCCTTTGAGGTTGGTTCTTCATGTATATACTCTTATTTTGATATTTCTTGATCTTTTTCTTCCTCCTCTTCACAATATATGTAAAATAATTTCTTCTGAGCACACTTATGACCTTTAGTGTATTTTCTATCACAACTGTAACAAATCCATTTTGCTCTTTTTTCCTCCAACTGTTTTGGTATCAATCTTGTAGGTTGTGGAAGACTAAGAGTAGCAACATTTCCATCTTTATAGTTGTGATTGGTAGACTTCCTTGTTGCCATAATTTTTCTTTCCACTTTTCTTGCCAATCTGAATAACTTCTCCAATGAATCAGGTTCCCAAATACAAACCTCATGTTGGATGTTATCTTTTAGAGTCCCTATGAATACATCAATCCTATGCTCCTCCAGAATATAATTTAACCTTATATTCAACTTTTGGAAGTCCTCAATGTGCTCCATTATTGAACCCTTTTGTTTGAGATCTATAAATTGGCTAAAGAAGGTGTTTCTCTTTGTATCCTCATAATGTGCTATCATTTCCTCCATGAAAATTGACAAGGTGTCAAGTGGTTTACAACAAAAAATCCCTCTATACCATATAAATTGATTCAGCTCTAAATATAAATATGCAATACGTACCTTTTGTAATAGTTGCACATAATGTCAATCAAAATATTGCTCCATCTGTAGTATCCAAGTTACTAGATCCTTGTTTATCAAACTTCCTCATATCTCTTTTTCTTTCTTTTAGGAGCTCGATCTTGAAACAACTAAAACTCTATAATTTCGGACCTCCAAGTTGTGAAATTTCATCCTTTCGTAGAATTTTGAGTCCTCTTTCCAACCCCATTAGTCTGATCAAGATTGGATTTTCCAATAAAGAGTTATACCCAATCTCCCACAATGGCTTGATTATACATGGTTTCAGTAAAGAAAAGTTCTACGAAGTGCCACATGTCAATTTTTCAACCTTGGGGACAGAAAAAAATACCCAGCAAATTATAGTGCATCCTATTTTCGTATCCTTTTACGAAATTTGAATCAGGTGCTCATAGAGAAAGTTATGACGATTTTCCCAATGTCACATATTTGGGATGGAATTTGGGAGCCTGCAAAAACTCTAACTCCCTTGGATCATATCTCCAAAAATATATTGAACCAAGTTCTGATGTTTTTACAAAAGGTGCAACATGATTTCGGTTCAAATAGGTTTTAATTTCAGCTTCCAAAGATTCGTAGAAAAAAAGTTATAGCGAAAGTTCCACGATGACCTATTTGAGATGGAATTTTGGAGTCTGCAAAAACCCTAACTTGCTCAGCTCATATCTCTGAAAATATAGCGATACAAGATCTGTTTGAAGCAATGAAACCCTAGAATCCAAAGCTCTAATGCCAAATGTTGTGCTACCAACTCACAAAATAGAAGTGATAGATCAACGACTTCAAAATTAGCCTTTTCAAGGGAGAAACTTCCTTTACATTACACAAATGAATAATTCTTGGATGATACAAATGACACAACATCCTTTCTATATATAGTAGTCTAAGGGGTCATAATATAATCAGAGATGATATAACAATAATTAATGTAAGGGCGCAACAATAATAATAGTGGGCTTCTATGGGGCACAATAATAAAAATATGGGGACTAAATGGGCACAACAATACAATAAGGGGGTTGCACTGATAATAATAAGGGTTACACTAATAGTATAGGGACCTAACATATATGGTATCATCATTTGTGGGGTTGTGTGTATGCTACAATACATTCCAAGTGAGGAGTAAGATGCTGACATCTTGACAATGACATTTTCAAGAAGTAAATTTGAATTCCACAAGTGTAGGATAGGGGTGGTGAAAAATCCTCTTCTTGCTAAGAGGGAGTGTTAAAAAAATATAGCAAGAAAGACTCAATTTGACTTTAGCCTTAGTCAAATTGATAAAATTAAATTTCCACTTCAAAAAGAAAGCTTGGAGGAAGTTAACTAGTGTTACATAGCTCTTGTTACTTAGTTAGTGTAGTAAATTCTAGTTAGGGGCTTGAAGTTCAATTATGCATGTGTTGATTGCTAAATTTTAGCAATCTAGTTCAATTATTTTTAGTTGTATTCAGTTAACTGACCTCTAACTATTGATAGATTCATTTGAAGATCAGTTGTGCAGTGGGACAACAATATAACTCAGACATCTATCAGTTAACTGATAAATCATCCCAAAATAGCTAATGCATGCATGGAATTTGAATTTTTGAGTTGAAGTGGAAGAGACAAGGCCAGTGTAACATGAGTTGCATCCTAGTTTGAGTGTACAATTGTTGCATGGAGTTAGGCGATGAATTGTTGGGAATTGCACAAGCAAATAGGAGGAAATACCTATCTTTTAGGAGCTAATTTCCTCAAGGATTTTATAAGGAAATAAGATGTTTAAGGAGGCATAAATTGGATACGTGTTGGCTAGAGGCTCTCATTCAGTAGAGAGAACAATTATTTCTTTACAAGTTGTGTTAGGAGGTGGAGAAAGCAATTGTAATAGTTTCTTTATTCAACTGATTAATGCAAAGAGGCTTCA
>APFE031073138.1:128496-148791 GCA_000404065.3 Pinus taeda | reverse complement strand
ATATCATTATCAAATCCTGGTAGCCTCACTTCTCAACACTACTCAATCTTACCACTACACATCATACTTCAAACATTTTACACCAAATCTTCCTCTACTCAATCACAATGGCAAACAAAACCATTGCTCAATCTGTACATCAAACTAAGAATACGCTTCTCCATCAGTTGCAAACTGTAGTTGTACCAAAACAACAAATTCACTTCTCTACAATAAATAATCAATCTGATATTTGTATCAACTAGTCTTGTACTCATTCAACTTGCAATGGTCAATGCCACTATACTGCACTGCTCATGAACGAATATGCATTCAAAGGCTCATGAGGTAGTATGTCCAATCTACTTATGTTGTTTCAAGTACCGGGCACTAACATCTAATGATGGATAAATCCAAGATGCCTTAGGTCATCCCTATGACCTTCTTGCAGTTATATCAAACTCTATGCAAGGAGGGATATCGACATATGTCTACTTAGATATATCTATGAAGCACCTTACTGACTGCTACAATAATGGTGAAACATAAACCCTTACTACAAACCAATCAACTTCTCACCAATGATATGTAATTAATTGAATCTTACTCTGATAGTGATGTCATTACACTTCCTAGACCTTTCCTAGTATTGTTGTCATTATTAGTCTAAAAACTTATGGTAATGAGAATAACACAATGTCATTATTCTTGTCTTCACTCTGGTCTATTCTTCACTACATCATCATACTTCATTTTTTAATTAAGGTTAGCAATGAAGATTGTGCTCAAACAATGAAAAACCTTAGTCACGAATGTTGTTATAGTGCATCTCTACTGCTATAAAACTTCTGTAGATATCAATGCCCTTGTATACACACACACACACACACACACACACTCATTATTGCCTTTGCTTGCTCCTTGTTTAGGTCCAAATGATATCAAGAATATCATGCAAGGGTTATACGATATGTAACCTATAAATGACCAAACTTTAGATTAGAAAGATAGGACAAGACTAGGGCTAAAATGAAGATTAGAACTAGGGTAGAATAGAGAACAAAAAGAATTGAATAAATGTTAGAATATGGAACAAACAAGTACAATGATAAGACAGATACAAAAAGAGACCAACATGATGAAATAAATGTAAGACAGAGGTTTCCAAACAAGAGTAAAATGACCCAGATCTATGCAAAAAAATGATGCTAAAACCAATTTCAAATAAATGAAAGAAACAAAAAATTGCTATGCAAAACCCTTGATCTTTAAACTGATGTAAAATAAACTTTCACTACAGGTTAGAGAGCCAAAATCTATAAGAGAAAAAGTTTCCCTAGCCACAGGGATAGTTCTAAAATGGATTTCAGGATCAAGTAGACCTTATCACCACAAAGTATGGGGTTGCTATTCAAATTTTGTGACCTGCAATAAGAGACCAAAAACAAATCCCCAAGTTCCAAACGATAAAACCCTGATCCCAAAATTTCTTGACACTGTTATTGGTCTGAAATTAAACAGCGAGTGACACATGTTTGAGTTGTTCAGATGATTTGACTCACCAGACCTTCGCTTCCTTCTTACAAGATATATCTGCCCCAAATTGAATCACCAATGCACTAACAAAACCCGACCCAATGAAGTGGATGTGATATCCATCTCACTTGGATCTTCGCAGTAGATTTGATTTGCGACCCAATAGCGATAGGTTCATTTCACGTGGTCAGAAAGGAATAGTGGTGGTATGCTCGGCAGGAAACGAAGGGCCCGACTCAAGCACAATGGTGAACTCCTCTCCCTGGATTTTTGACGATCGCTGCAACGAGATTTTGAATCAGACGTAATTTTGGGTAATGGGAAAATATTCAAGGGAGTAGCCATAAATTTTTCTAACCTTACCCGTTCAGAGCTATTTCCTATTGTCAATGCAAGGGACATCAAGGCAAAGAATAGCACCGCTGATGATGCAAGTAATTGTGCCACTGAATCTTTGGATCTGGCAAAAGCAAGAGGAAAAATCGTGGTATGTTCAAGCGACGACTCTTTCATCTCCGCACCTACGAAGTAAGATACAATCCAGACCGTAGCAGGAAGAGGGTTGGTTCTTCTTGATAAATTCTCAAAAACTGTAGCTTTCAAATACGGCTTGTTTCCCTTAACTGTAGTTAGCACTGAAGATGGATCGCAGATTTTATCTCATATAAAATGTCAGCGAAATCCGGTGTCCAATATGGTAAGGGTTTAAGGCTATTGTGTTGAGTGCTCCCAGTCTCGACTATGGACATCCTTGAAAAAGGCAATATTCGGGAATCCGACGGAGATGGGAGTGGTCAATTTTTTGACCGCGCCCATGTCCGTCGGATTCCCGAATATTGGGGAATCTGCCATCAATTTAAGCTTACCGCTTTGAAAATAAGAAATAGATTAATGCTATCATTTTAGAGCTTCAGACGACTTTTACACTCTGAATCCAACCTGCTATTCATCGGTTTGTAGTGCATTGAAACCGCAACCATTCATAAAAGTGAAGTATCAATGCATTAGTCTACCCTTGCGTGGAAATGCTGAGGATGCGGATCAGATATAACGAATGGGTTGTGTTTTTATTTGCTACTAGAGCGTGTAGATTGTGATTGAGATCACAATCTTCAAGCGTAAAAATTACACTTGTGTTAATCATGACTATTTACCAATCTACGTGTTACCACATGGCCGTTGACCGTCGAAGTTGACTATTGTCATTCAGATTAGTACCATCGGAAAGGTATTTTTTTTCCTTGCAGTATTGATGTTTCAATTCAATTTTTAATGCATACAGACGCCCTCCTTTAACCATCAGCTCAACCATTTGAGCTCTGTTCTCCATCGTGCATAGCAAATCTCCAAAGTCCAACTGCATACAGAGGCCCTCCTTTAACCATCAGCTCAACCATTTGAGCTCTGTTCTCCATTGTGCATAGCAAATCTCCAAAGTCCAACTTTTTACAACACTCTTCCATCCATTTTTTAATGGAGTATATTTCCCACCTAAGAAATTATTTTTATACATAAAAAAAGTGGCATGATTTTTTAAAGTTAGGGAAAGAAATATTTGGAGGAATATATTGAAAGTGCTTTAACGAGAATTGAAACATATTAGAGTGATAAGTGGATTTTTCATGAAAGCAATGTTTCAAAGGCATGTTTATTAAGTTGGTGGAAATTTTTAGGAACCCATTTTTTTTATTGAGTAACTCTTTTTGAGTGGGAGGATGAGTGGTGAGGAGAGAGAATGATTGGAATAAGAAAGAGAATTAGTGCATAAGGAATGTCGTCATAAAACTTTGAAAATTGAAATGTCATTTAGAGTTTGCGGTCGGAAACAAAGTTAGTCATTTTTTGTGGAGTGTTGAGATTTTAAAGTCACTTGTAATATAAGTAAGTAAAGAGTTAAATTTAATCAAGTCCAAGTCAAAGTCAAGGTCAAGCTAGAATTATTAATTGTAATTGGGAGCATGATTGGTGGAGCCCAAAATTCTAAATTAGTCATTAAGAAAAATTAATTGGGGATTGAGTTCTTAACAGCGAAATAAGAAATCATTAATTTGAGTGCATTTTTGGTACTACATGACAACCCTAAGATAACATAAAAGAAAGCGAGCATGATAATCAAATGAGTGAGTACAAGAGAGTATGTTAAAAACCAAAATGGGTATAGGAGGAAAACATCTTTAGAGTGCAGAGCTAGAAATTAAAGAATTGAAAGAGTATAGTCATAAATTGCACAACAAAATTGAATTACTTGAATGGAAGTTAAAGAAAAATCAAAGCATAATCAATCAGATGACTAGCACATTAGAAGCAACAAACGATCTTCAAAATTAACTAGATATGATAGAACAACTCGTTATTGTGCTCCAGATAAAATTGTGTGAAAAACAAGATCTACTTTATGCATGATGTACAAAAAAGATAGATGCAGTGTGTGACACAGAGGACCTCATCCAAACAACAAATGCAATTTGTGACACAGATGATGTCATTCAACATGTTGATAAAATTTGTGACACAAATGATCTAATCCACCAAGTTGATGAAAGTTGTGACACAGGTGATCTCATCCAACAACTTGTGTTGCTAAAAGATGCAACTAATAGTACTAAAGATCTAATTGAAAAGTTTGATGTAGCATGTGATAAAAATGAATTGTTAATAGAGATTATTGATACTTAGTGTGATACAGATGACTTAATGAATCTAGCACAAGATATCAGCAGCAATAGCAAGCGTGAAGAACAACAACAAAATGGCCTTTCCAAGAAGGTGATCAAACCATGGGAAGAAATTTCTTTCAACAAAGATCGACATGGTTTGGATACAACAAAGAAAACATTTTTTATGTTCTAAATTTCTCAAAACTATTTCAATTTGTAAGTGTGGGTTTTTTAGAAAATACCCAAAATCTTGTTATGTGTAACCATTGTAAGAGAAACAGTGATACACAGAGTAAATTTTTCGACCTCCATCCTTGTCTTCATTGTGGGAAGACAAATCATCTATCCGAGAAATGTCACATGCTGAAGAAGACTTAAATGACAGTTAATTATGGATGGCTAAACCCTTGGAAATGGAAACTGGAGTTAAAGAAATTGTAGAAGTCCTACAATCTACTTAAGACAAAGGTACATATAATGTTTTCTGATAAATTAAAAGAGAAATTCTCTTGCACCTTAAGAAGAGGAGTTCAAAAATCAAAGACAAAATATTTTTTCTCCTTTCATTTGACAAAGGGGGGAAATGATAATGGAATTGAAGGTGGTTGCAAACTAAAAGTTTCGACAACATCAACAAATCATCCAATGGGCATCAACAAATTTGCTAGTGGGAACCAAAAAAATTGTCAGTGGGCATCATCAAATCTACCAGTGGGCATCATCAATTTTTCAAGTGGGCATTGACAATTTCAAATAGGAAAGCGATTGGGATGATGATTGAGAGAATTTGAGCATTTGTGAACATTATTTTATTCACTTGGATGGTCATTGGGCCAAGCAAAGGATAGATGGATCCTTTTGCATTGCAGCTTGACATTTGATGGAGTTGTCAATTCACTTTGAGGGATATATCAGACTTACAGTCGATTCATGTTTCTTGGTTTGTTCTCTTCATATTAGAGTTTTTTTCGGCATCCAGTTTCGACAATTTTTCAAAAAGTTCTTCATTGAGGATCAACTTAGTAGTTTTAGTATGAAGACTTGGAAATGGTACTAGGTTCTTACTTTGGACTTATGATTGGGGGGGTAGAGGGGGAACGGGGAATGTTAACCTCACTCTCACATAAAACAATCAAAATGTCCAAAATAATTAAAATTATAAAACTTGGACTAAATTTCTACTTGTTTATTCTAGAATGAGTCAATTCCTCAAACTTGGGAGTTTGTTTAGGTCTAGCTGGTAGAGAGATTCTCTCCAACTAGTTAAGCTCCTAGATTAGTGTGTGGTTGAGATATTTACTAAACCAAAGTGATTGTGTTCAAGATAGACACAATATCTTGAAACATACTCTTCATGTATTTATATATTGTATGATTATCATTTTTTAATGTGTGAGAAATACAATATATTGAGGCTTGATAAGCCTTTTACACCAAAGTTTATCTCTGATATTATTTCGTTTTTTATTTAATTATTATTTATTAGAAGGGGCTTCTAAGGTGAACTTTGAAGGTATTTGAGAAGTCTAAACCCTTTAAATGTTTACTTTTCTAATTAAACATCATTTATTGGTTATCTAATAAAAGAAGGTTGTTGTCTAATGGATAAGGTATTTTATTCTTAAATGAACGTAGGATGATTCTCATGGGTACACAATACTTGTGATACCTTCGTTAAGTAGATTTATCCACAAACTATACTAAATAATGCTCATTCTTGATGCCTAATTCCCAAAAACTACTAAAATTCTATTGTGCCACCACCCCTTGGGGTTTTAGCCCAGAAATCGTGGACATCAGTTTCAAACGTGAATACCTCTCAAACAATGAGGCCTCTTGAGTTGTACCACATACCAACAGAAACATCTGGACAAGGAGAATCCATTAGGAATGATGTCCAAGGTGAAATTAATTGATTTTCTACTTTAAAAACTTCTGAGAAGAACAGGATATATCCATTAACTAGGGAACCCAAGCCTTGTAATTATGGTTTCCATCCGTCCAATAATGGAGATTCCAACTTGATATAATCTAGAAAAATATAAGAGTGTTCATTAATAATTTGTCATCAATGATAGGTGTTTAGTCAAAGTCAAACCCCAAGGTTGACATTAATGACAACACCATCCAATAAGAACCAATGCTCACAAACTTGTGGTTGCCACACAAGAACCAACCACAAGAAGCTTAGATTATACTTGGAAACATTTTAGAAAAAGAAGAGCCTCATTAGATAGTTTATGAAAATTAGATGCAGAGTTGAATGAGGACATGCAACATCTTTAGTTAGGGGGAAGGTTGAGTCTTAGAATTGTCATATTTCACATCCCTTTTGGAATCATTTCACAACCTTTCACTTGATTTTTAGTCAATTTTCCACTTTTCTGTAACCATGTTTTATTCCATTTTAATGTTTATATGTGGGATTAGGCTTCTTATTTTCCTATGCATTTATTTTTGTATTTTAAGTGAACTTATGAATAAATATTAGAAAAATAACATATTCTAACTTATACTTGAAATATGGCTGAGTTTGGTGATGTGTACAAGTAAAATTGGAGATTTTAACAATTCTAAATTTTAGCATTAAGGCTAAAATTCGAATTTTTTCTTCAACCTTTGGAGATTTATCATGGATTTGGGATGATTACTCAAGCATTTTGGATAAAGAAGAATCATGGAATATCTCTTATCAAATATCTTGGAGATAGTTAGAGATGATTATCTTCTAATCGTTAGTAAATGGTTATAACCACATGAGAAATATGTGGACATGTATTTATTATCATGCTATCTTATTATCAAGGCAAATTTATGCATAAATAAGAGTGGCTTCTTCATTTAAAAGGAAAGAGATATTTAGAGTTTGTAATTATAATACTTTGAGAAACATCTTTGTAGTCTAGACTTCAATCTTTTGAATCTTTCTCCAAACTTATTTTACTTATTATATGTTTTTTTTTTCAACTTCTGGTAGACAATATAGTGTGTTTGTTAAGGTGTAGAGGACCACCACAAACCAAAGCTTGTGCACTTATTTCCATGATTTTTATTATTCATTTGATATATGTTGGTATGAACTATATATTTATGCTCTCTCTCTCTCTCTCTCTCTCTCTCTCTCTCTCTCTCTCTCTCTCTCTCTCTCTCTCTCTCTCTCTCTCTCTCTCTCTCTCTCTCTCTTATATTTTCAATTATTGTTCATAATAGGTGTTCATGCATATTAGCTCACTAGTATATTTGATGAGATATTGTCATTCATAATTGTTTCATATGGTTTTTTTAATTCAATAATATCATGTATGGTTTCTGATATTTTTTTATCATATAATAATTGTTGTTAGAGAGAACAACCTAATTGTAAAATTTGACCAAGGCACAGAGAGTGTCATTCAATATTTTTTTTCAATGAAGAAGGCCCCAACTATCTTAACTTTTCCACTTAGCCTTGGGCTAAAAAGCACCATAGTTCCCTATTTTCATTTATTTCTTTCCTTAGAATAGATTAATGGTTTGGGAACATACTAGTTGAGAGATTGAGTAGAAGACTATTAGTGACTGCCAATTTTCACTTCGACAAATGGGAAAGGTTTTAGTGAATTCTCAACCTATCAATTAGTACTAAGGTCAAAATTTATTAGATTGATTAAAATATTACCAAAGTGTCTACCTACCTTCATTAGAAAGAAAGGCTCTAGTGAATTAATCAATCTCTTAGATTATAACCCCCTTGAACTCTTCATTTCCAAGCATTTGAGTGTGAACTTAATATCTTGAACATGATTGCATAGAGGACTCTGACTTGTGTGTGAAGTATTAGTGAATTCCTAGTCTAAAGTGTTCATAAATCAAGTAAGTGTGTTTCACATTTCAAGCATGTGTGATTAGAATAGAGTTTATCTTTCTTGAAATAGCCTATAGTTTTGACATTCGATTTTAATTCAACCTAGAAGAGACAACTAATCTAATATAACTCATTACATATTGTAGTGTGCTTCTAAATTTACAAACACCATATTTATATGAATATATGTTCCAATTTAGGTCTCTAAATTACCCTGAAAAGCACTATGCCTAGGCCAGATTTTGATGTCACTTTATTCTACATGTGTGATACATTTCAACTATTTGGTTATCATGGTTGGTGATTCATTTTCAAATGTCTGTTTCCACTTTGATCTATGTAAGAGATGTTGATGGTCCTCTCCATAGTTCCTAGAACATTTCTTCTACTTCCAATGTGATCTTCTCACTCACTAATGAACTCATGAGTTTAGGGGGCATCTTTCTATGCATTGTTGTGAACAACACTATGGAATACAATGCATTCATAGAAGTCTTATGCGAGGCCATATCTCTAAGCATCCATCAGTCGATGTTCAATCTAGGCTCATAGCTTGTGGTGTCTCAGTTAAATCACATTTACTATTTCAGGAATCTTGTGTAACTTCACTGTTATCTCAAGGTACACCTTCTTGATTGATAATTTGACTACATTATTTATCAACATCTCCATAGAAGTTATGATATGTTAGTTGATCCATTACCTAACTACATGTTAAAAAAGATTTGACATATGTAAATAGATTTGGATGTCACTTCATTCTAAATGTGTGATACATTCTTTGATCTATGTAAGAGATGTTGATGGTCCTCTCCATAGTTCCTAGAACATTTCTTCTTCTTCCAATGTGATCTTCTCACTCACTAATGAACTCTAAGTTTAGGGGCCATCTTTCTTTGCACTGCCATGAACGGCACTATGGAATACAATGCATTCATAAAACTCTTATGTGAGGCCATATCTCTAAGAATCCATCAGTCAATGTTCAATCTAGGATCATAACTTGCAGTATCTCAATTGAATCACATTTACTATTTTAGGCATCTTGTGTAACTTCATTGTTATCTCAAGGTATGTCTTCTTGATTGATAATTTGACAACATTATTTATCAACATTTCTCTAGAAGTTATGATATGTTAGTTGATCCATTAGCTAACTACATGTTAAAAAAGATTTGTCAAATTTATAAACATAAGTAAAAAAATATGCATGCACATAAACACATGGAAGCATTTTCATAATCATTGTAATCAACCATAAGTAATATCCAATACACATATGTATATATAGAAAATATGTGCTTGCATACATTAATAACATATAAAGCTAGTATAGTGTCAAAATTTGGCCACATAAGCTCAAGCTCATAGGCCCATAACTAAGTACTAATGTTAAAAATTTCCCTAAAGGATTTACAGTAAGACTAGAAGGCTAAGTGACTAATCATCATCTAAGTCTCCATGAGAAAAACTAAGAACAAACATCCTAGCCACTTAACGAAGAAAATGATTCATCCTATTAGACATGCCTACTACGTTATGTTACATGTGCCTCGAAACCTACCTTAGATGAGTAAATGGAACACCCATGGTGAGACCCTTAATGTTCAAGTACACCTACAACTCATTGTGGTCATCATCCTCACTTAAATATATCTCCTCATGCTCAATTGTAGGAAAATCCTCTCTAGTTTCTCCCTAACAAATGTAGGGAGACTCCTCCTCTAGTCTTTAAGGCATGTAATCTATGTCAAGAAACAAGTTAATGATTAGTACACCATACCACCAAAAACATATAAAGAACTTGAAAAATCTATAAAAATCAAATAGTATAAAAACATAAAAACATCAAATACTCACACAGGTCATACCACTACTCACCATGGGGCAGGACTCACTCAAGATCATGGCAAAAATTGGATGCTTCATATACATAGCCATTTGTGACTATCAATTTCTCATCAAACTAGTCGAAGTAATATAAGCCATATGCTAATGTTTGAAGTTTGCCTCCTATCTTAGCCATTAAATTATCAACTTCCCTATACATATTCTTGCAATCTGGGGTCATAACAAAGGGACACACTCAAGGAAGGATGATATAAATATGATAACATATCAAAACTACTTATGATTTTCTTTTCTACGTTTTTTCATCTTATATTTTAGCTTGGAAAAGAACCATTCACACTAGTTGAACATCATTGAGGCCACATATCACATAACAACATCAACTTGTCTTTTGGAAGCCAAATGTAGACAATATTAATCCATCATTCAGGTCACCATGAATAGGATCACTCATAGGCATGCTTGATGATATCATTAATCAAAATATTCCCATTTTTGTTTTTTTACAAGAATGTAATAATCAATAAAGAGTAATTATTTGGTATCTCTTTAGTGAATCTCCCTCTGAACACCACTATAGGGGACCCTTGTCTCGATATGCCCATCAGAAAGTATATGTGCTTAAATTTTATTCTCGATGAAAGGTTTTTCACTTCAAAGAACTACTCCTTAGGATCCTACCATTGGTACAGGTTTGCATCCACTTCACTCTTCATGAAGCCCAACCCGGTGAAGCATTTATCTATCCTAGTGTACCAAGTGTAGTGTTGTTTCAATCAATCTTGATTGACCAAGACTGCAACATTTAATTTTCAACCCAGGGTAGGTCTTGTTGTTTCAATGGATTTTGCACTATCTATGCCGATACACCACAACCAAGAATAAGAAAATGCAAAAAATAGTAAAAAGTGTCACTGAACCAAATTGCTGAATCAAACCATTCAAGTAGACATAAAAACACTCTACATAATTATTCTCACTTCGTAACTATCAAAGTAAACGTGTGCCACACAGGAACTAATATCTATTCTAGTTGTTTACTACCATTCTGTTGATTAACTCAATGTAACAACATAATATAAATGGAAATTGCAGCGAATGTAATCCACAATTTATACAGCAACAGCAACAAACCATATTTATCAATTAGTTAAATGAGAATGTACACTACCTCTATCACTGCAATACCTGCCAAAGAGGAGGGCCCTTCCTCCTCAGCAGGGCACATGAGTAAAACAAAAGTAATTAATGAATCAGTTGAAGGGCAGTAATAGCATCACTGTGCTAATTAATATTAAAAATAAACTTAGAATTATAGAAGTAGAGTAACAATACTTTTCTATATGTCGTGTCCTTGTACATGAAAAATCAAGTTCCTTTATAGTTATTACATCCCAAAATTAGAAACAGATTAGTCATGAGAATCTCACGATTCTCATGCTGATAAAAAATAAAAGTAGTTACAACCTATTTCTAAATAAAAATATACAATAGTTAGGATTGCAACCGCTTAGGTCTACTACTTCCAAAATAAACAACCCCTACTATCAACAGCTATTATGTGGAATAGTATCCACATTTTCTAGCTTCGGCACAATATCATCGAGTGAATAAGTGTTCAGGATGTCATGGCATCGCTGGCAACAACACTTTTGGTGTAACAACGGATTATTGTATCAGTGTGTAGTGTAACAACATCCAATATGTAGCAACGGACTGTAACAACATCCAATGTGTAACAACAACCTGTAACAGCATCCAATGTGTAACAGTGAACTATTCTACCCTTCTCTATAGTTAATCCACAATATATGTCTGCTTCATAGCTTTTTTCTCACGAGCCATCACCTGAAAAGAAGAAGAGCTTCCCAAAATACTTCTTCAATACTCTCCCAGTTAGCCACAAAAAGTAATAAAGCATTTCATTACTCAGTAAAATACGACAAAGTAACATAGCAGTAGAATAGGTTATAAAGGTGAGAAAATAGGGAAATTGGTCAAGTAAAGTGATAGGCATGGAGGACAGAAGGGTAAAACTGGGGAAAGAATGTGCAGAAAATGGGTAAAAAACCACACCCATCATCTCCCCCCGACTAAAGCAACTACATGTCCCCATGCAAAACTTCAGCTCCTCCTACTATACCCCCAATGCAAGTCTATGAAATTTTAGGCACTAGCAATGTCTTCATCCAGAGCTCTTAACCCTTTAATGGCCATCAACTTCTGTGGATAATATTCCTCTTCGTAGTCACATAGGTGGTAGTCTGGCTGATACTCCTCTACTAGCAACCAAATCAAAGGAAATTTGAATCTGAGGCCAATCTAGAACGCCCCCAGTGTTTGCACAATCCGAGCATACTCAGGAACCCATGCAATAGTAGCCAAATAGTTCTTCTACTCAAAAGTATCCCCTTCTTATAACTCAATGCTACAGGCCTCAATGTGCTTGAGACATCTTGCTACTGCTCGGCTTTTCATATTTGCATATAGGTTGAGGCAGATCCTCACAATTCTTTTCCTATAGGTGGTCGACTGTTCTCTAATTTCTGGAGTGTTCAAGAATAGCTTAAACTCATGCCTGAGTTTATAAACCATCCCTAGTTTGGCTCTGACCCACAATTTTGTTCTCTCCTCGTTAGCTTCTGCTGATTTCATGGACAGATGCCACTCAATATGATTCCTCATGAATGAAAGGAAGTCCCGCAACTAAAAATCTCCCATGTAGGAGAAGACACCTCACTACCATCTTCATCACACATGATATTATGTAAAAACAGCTTGCACAACAAGCTCTGGTCATCAAAGTTGCAGGAGCGAAAAATATCCAAAAAAGTATGGTTTGAAGAACCCAAATAGGACATACTCTCAAAAGTCACTTTTAATTAAAATAAATAATAATGTTCCCAAAGGAACACTAGATATGATGGGGACTACTGCCTACATGCTAACAGGTTTAGGGAAAGATCACAGAGCTTAGTCTTATCATTCATCAGGTCTGAGACCTATCGATTCAGTTGATATAGTTGTTCATCTTTCTTCTTTATAGCTTCCTTGTGCCTCTGTGCTTCCCACTCTCTTTCCCACTCTTGCTTTAACCATTTCTCTCTAAGGGAATCCATCATCTTTTCATGATCTTGGATCGAGATCACCCCCTCTTGTAGAGCGAGCACCTGCTGCTTCCATTTTTGCAGCTCTAGTAACAATAACATCTTCTTAGAACACCATCCTTTGTCAAGAATCAGTGTTCTCCCACATGCAGTATCAATTGAAGGTGTAACAGCCTCCTGAAGGTGAAACTATTCCACTTCTGTTATTTGTTCTGTGTAACAGTAGCTTCGTCAGTGGATTTTGTCACAGTTTCCTTATATTCCTGGTCATCTTCCATTTCCACTATTGGTTCTTGTGTAACAATAGTGTTATCCACAGACTTTTGTATATTGTTTTTCCCTGGGTAGGCTTCTATCTCCACTGTTGGTTCTTGTATAACAGCAGTGTCGATCGCAGGCTCATGGATGTTAGCTTCTCCTTCCTTCCCTTGGTTGGCTTCCTCCTCCACTGTTGGTTCTGGTGAAACAATAGTGTCAGCCAAGGGCTCCTATGTATCCATTACCGAATCACTTTTTGTGGATTGTGTCATCTTGGTTGTTGGTTCTTGTGTAAGAGAAACATCCTCAACGGGTTCTTGTGTATCATCTTCCCAGATTTCAGTTTGGGTCTCCCTTGAGGTGGTGTCTGCTACACAGACTTTAAATCTTGTTGCCACTAACTTCTAAGCATAGGCTATGCACATAGTTCCCTAAACCTCTCCCTTTCTAGCCCTTTTCATGGCCTCAGCCAAATTATTTATCTCTAGGGCTCTTGGTTCTACCTTTCCCTCTACTAGTTGTTCCCTTAGTTCTCCATTTTATTTTTCTAGAATTTCAATTCTTGACAACAAGGATTGGGTTTTGCTCTTACTAGGTGAATAAGGTTTCTTTGGCTGAGCTTGCTCCTCATCCTTCTGCTCTATTGCTTCTTTTTTCTTCCTTGACACGGATGGGGACTCTGGGTTCTCACTAACCCTTATCCTCTTCTTTGGTCAATTGTCACCAATTTGTTTGTCAACTAGCCTCTGACCAACCCTTATTATCGAAGGTTGGGGCTGCTCCTTTATCACCATTGGCGCTTCCTCAGATGTCTCAGTTTGCCTCCTACGGCTGGTCTTGGGCTTCTTTCTCATGAATTCTTCCCAATTCCTACCCTGGCAGCTCAAGACATCTAGCACAATGAGTTTGATAAGGTCATGGTTGGTGACACACGTTTCTAGATGTGCAACTATTTTCAGAGCCACGACAATGTGCCTAATGTTTCCCAGAAAGAAGTAAGGAAGATTGATCAGTTGTTGATACCAGAGGTGGTTCAGAAATGGAAAGTGGTAATCAAACACAATTGTTTACCTACCCTCACAAGTAATTTACTTTATGAGGTAGAGGGAAACATCATCCCATGGCTGGGGGAGTGACAATCTATCAATTCCCCTTCCTTTATTTACCAACGACTCTTCTTCTTGGAGGAAATCCTCTTTCAGGGAGGGGTCATTAACCTTCCTATTGAACCATCTCTTTCCTTCCACTGGTAATCCTATCACTTTCACAATCACCTCTTCTGTGACCTCCAACTTCAACCCTCTGACCTCCATCTAGTTTCTTTCGAAATTCTTTACAAATTCCATGGCAACACTGCCCTCTGATCCTTCCAACCTCCAAATAATTTGAACTAGCCTACATCCTTGAAAATCTGGCATGTTTTAGGGAAATCCACCAAGGCTTCTATGGACCCTGGCTCATGCTGTATTCCCACTCCACCCATTGCTTATGAAAATTCAATGTTGTTTCACCTCCTTCTCCCTTCCTCTAGATGCTCTAGGGTCATCGACACACAACTTAAATGTTTCAGCCTGCACTGTTATCTTCAACTTCTTTGAGCACTCTAAATGGGGATTCAGCGCTTCGAGCAGGTGTTTCCAGGAAAACTAGTGTCTTTTCAATATGCTAGCCCTCTAGGATTGGTAGCTATCCTAGAAACAAACAATCAAAGCAATTTGGGATTTCCTCTATGTATGATGGATAAGATAGAGGCAAAGGAACCAACCTGGATCTCCCATTTGACTCGCTTGATCTCTCTCCCCCTCGACAGAGCTTGCAACTCCTCTCCTACTTATCCCTCTTAGAGAATACCTGTAGAGACAAAGTAACAAAACACCATCAAAGCATCTCGATCTATTATATCATAAGCAATGAAGAATCAGAAATACAATGAACGTCAAAAGGCATTCACAAATAACAACATTCACAAATACACGCTTGTATGGAGGAAAAATCAAAGAACTTTATTAAAATAGAAGGGAGAATTACAACCCAGCTGTCTAATCCAGCATCATCCTCCCAGCATCAAAGCCCTCTTCACCTCATGAAAAGAAAGATCACCCAACAATAAAATGCTCTTTTTCAACCTCAAACTATCAACACTTCTTTACAAATTACAAAATTGTAGCCTCCAGATCTCTCAGACGAGGGATCCATTTATAGATGTGTGCAAGGGTGTGAGTCATCTCTGGGTTTTTGATTAGTGTCATTCCACTTGTTTTTTTTGGTTCCACTTGGAGATTTCTTGGATCTCTTACTCATCCCTAGGCAAATTCAGAGAGGCAAGTGTCATAAGAGAAGTTTCTAGAAGATTCCACGAGCATCCACTTAGAAAATTGTCTTGGACATTTGTCCATCCTTGCTCATTGTACCATACAGAAGGCCTCTTCAGTATGCATCACGCCTGGCTACTGTAGGAGTCAGTATGCATCGCACCCTAAGGGTGGAGTAGTCAGTATGGTCCTGTTTTGGCTAGTTCTGGATGGTTTTTCAGGTGGAACTTTTGGAGAATGATATAATCAGTTGACCACGATCCTTTAGGGTATGAAACAACACTTTTAGGGTTTAAAGATCCCTTGTTTATTGACATATAATATTGGGGTTGAAGTGCCCAAATATGTCTATAATAGTTGCCCACTAAAACATGAAGTCGCAAATATTTTGATGTTGGGTGAAATGCTTTATCATGACGATCAGAGGTTTTCGAAACTGGAAGGTGACCTGTATAAGATACAATACAATACATCATCATCATGATATAATTTTCATGATCTAGTTGAGGCGGGCATTCCCATTCTCAACTTTACAAATTCATTTCCATGTACATAGACAGATGATTATCTCCAGTTGCAGACTGGTGATTCTTTATATGTGGAGTCATCATCCCTGGCTCGGATGACTATTTGTGTAGCTTTTGTGTACATTTGATGTCTTTATGTCCCTGAATATATCGCAGCCCATATGGATGAAACTAGATCCGGGGTCTTCAAACTTGTTCAATATTCACTCGATGTACAAGTCGATCCATGTGAAGAGATGTTCTGAAGTCGAACATGGAAAGACATCACCTGATTACCAGCCAATAATGTGAGCTATTAACAGACGTGAGAGGAATCACTGATAATGTTGATGACCATAAAGGTATTACAGTACAATTCACGTGGTATGAATATATGATCCGATGTTGAACACCACGCAAAATATTTTGGTCGAAGGCCATTGATGTCAACCTATCACCGAAAGTGAGAAACTTGTCATTGAGGCATGAAAGCTTCAAAGTACTGAAAGGGTTGTTTCTAAGTCAACTTCTTGGATAATGAGCTGATGTCAACAATAAGTGACCCATCGTAGGAGCGCGTTAATGTATCCCACATCTACGACATGATATGAAGCAAATGATTTTGTGGAGGTGAAAACGATCTGACGACACAAGGTTCAGGAATGGTGGTCATGAAAAATGGAGGATCAAGGTATTGCAGTGGATGAGGCATTAATTGGATGGTGGTTTCTCAATAGAATGACTTCTCTTGAACATATCAGTGACACTGAGATGGATTGGTAGCGTTAACCCCAAAAGATGGATGGTGTGGAAGACCAATGGTGATATGACCAGTGAATAGAATGACCCAACCTGACTCAATCATGGTGATGGACTGAAAGTGTCATGTTCGAGAGCGACCTGCTACCATAAAATTCTTCAAGTTTTCTTCCCTTTTTCCCCAATCATTTCTAACCAGTACCTCTTTACTTTTGTCAAGCTTGAGGAGGATAACATATGCTTGTTCTATAATTTGCCCTTTGGGCGAACTTGTCGCTATGTTTTAGTGAGCCTAGCGATAATGAAATTCATCCTTATCTAGGTGGACAAGTTTGTCACTATTGTTTCAATGCATTTAATGACAAAGACAACTTGGTCATTTTCATGTTTCGAGAGTTTGAAAAGGGACGAAATGAAACTCTAGCAATTCTTTTTCGTAATAATCCCTTAATTCCGAAAAAGGATAAAATAATACAAAATGGATGACTTTCTGATCACTTTAGCGAGTCGAAAAGACAAGCGCTGAAAATTTTTCATGAGATAATCCCTTAGGTTTGAAAAAGATTAAAATATACAAGAGGGATGGAAATTCCCATTACTTTAACGAGCTGGAAAGGCCAATAGCTGGACAATATTTTCATATTTAACAAGTCTAAAAAGAGTTTAAAGGAGACTCGTTTTTTGAGGAACGAGTGGTGTTTAGGGTAGCAATTGGTTCCAGGTAAGCTTGGAACTTCTCAAAAGAAGGTGATGTGAAGAGGCTAGCTAACAGGACCACTCATCGCAGTTGTTCCTCAAAAAGGTAAACAATCAAGCAGAAGCATATGATTGGCCAAAAGGATGGAGGTGATGGCAGGAACACAACCAAGGCTCAAAAGGCTGATAGCATGGCAATCACAAAGGTTATTTACTGAAGGCGGGTTCATTTTTTAACGAGCTTGAACTGTGGGAAACTGTGCTCAAGGGTAGGTTTATTTTTTAACGAGCTTGAACCATGCGATAACATTGCTCATAGGTGGGTTTATTTTTTAACGAGCTTCAACCATATGATAACATATGCTCAGAGGTGGGTTTATTTTTTAACAAGCTTGAACCATATGATAACATATGCTCAGAGGTGGGTTTATTTTTAACAAGCTTGAACCATACGATAACATATGCTCAGTTTTTACTTTTCTTTTTATGTAAGCTAGAAACGACCAAACTAAAAAGATTAAAAAAAAAACTAGAAAAACTAGAAAGCTAAGGAACTACTGAGGTTAGGTAGGATGGTTTCATACACGGAGCAGACAAAACACTTCATTTGCTTTATTTGCAGCACATACAAAGATGAATGGTGTGTTAGACCAATCACCTAACCTAAGAAGTTTAAAAACTTAAAAAACTAAAAAGCTAAAAAGCTAAAAAAATGAAATTGGTCATTTTTAGTTTGCATTAAAAGGTTTGCATGCCCCCAGGCATCAAGAAAAGGAGAGTCTCTAGTAACCATATGGAAATCACTGTGGTTAAGCAGGATTCTTTTTGTCAACAGTTAGACAAAATACTTGCTTGCCTTTGTCCATCAAATAGACAAAGGTTAATGGTGTGAGATAACACTTCCATTCACACAACTTATAGGGAAACCTATCTTTTCAGTGGGGTTCACCCGCCAAAGCAGACAAGGGTGCATGCCCCCTAAGCTTCGTTAGATTCACCAGAATACTCGCAGTAATTAGGTGGATGGAATGAAGGTTGAAGAGACATTCTCAATGCAAAAGGACCATTTAGGGATGACGTTTGACTTGAAGTTGTGCTTGAACTGGAAAATGAAAGCTGGTCAATAGTGACCATTTTGCCTTCATGCGGGAAACACATCACTTGAAAGAGTGTTGAGACAGTAGCTTCCATGTTGTAAACATAGTCACGCCCAAGGAGTAGATAGTAATCTAACGGTCCTTGGACTACCATCACATTCAAGTGAACGGTTTTCCTTCTCAAAGTAATAGGTAACTTAGGAAGGATCCCCAACGATCGATTGGTTCCTTTGTTAAAGCTTGACGAATTTTGAGTTACAGGCATAAGCGATGGTGAACCAAGTGCTTTCCAAGAAGTTGAGGAAAGGATACTCACTAATGCCCCTTCATCTATGATAGTGCCAAACATGATCATTTTGTAAACTTGTACTATGATCTGGAATGGTACATTAGAAGGAAGGCGGGATCTTGCTAGCCAATTCCAATCGAAGGAACTGACTAGACTACTTGGAGGGGGTACTGAATAAATGGTTGAAATAACCCCTTGAGTAGCGGGAATTGGGGGATTCTCTTCCTGTTATGAAGGAACAAGCAAATTGCCCCCAAGTTCATTAGACTCTGAAGTAACAAAAAGAATTTGAATAGTATCATTCTCACTCTCTTTGGGAATGGTATCATCTAAAGGTGGATCTTCTGAAGGTAAAACTAGGTCAACTGCCATCTCGACTATTACACAAAAATATCGTCACCATGATTATTTTCAATCAGTATAGGTCTATCATCACTTATACTAGCCTCATAAGCAAGTCTCATACCTTAGCTCTTCATGTCAAGCTTTGCAAATGAGAGAAAGACATTGAAAATCAATATTACTCTGGTTCCACACTTTCTCCTACTTTTACCTATGGACCCGCACCCTTTGTTCATATTACCTGCGTACCTGCATTCTCTGTCTGTAAAGGGGTGGGTGCGTACCCCTGTAAAAGTAAAAAAGGCGCAAGTTTATCATAAAAAACTCACTTTTGGGTTAATTCTAGATCCTTCTAGAAGGATTTTGACGTGGATTGTTCACTCCAAGGTGGTTCATGCATCCCAAAAGAGAAGGAGCTAATCCCTTGACAGGAGGAGCTATCCCTTGACAGGAGGGCTTTATCCCTTTGAAGGAGTATCTAGTAACTTCCATCCATTGCACTATAAATTAAGGCATTGGGTCAGTTGCTAGGGAGGTTAGAAGCTGAACATTTTGAGGGTAAATGCTGATGGAATTGGGACTTCCTAGTTAAACTTGAGAGGAGAGATCACATACCTTTTGGTTTCATTGGGAAGTGAGTGAAACTTGTCAAAGTAGAGGAGATTTCTTGTCGTACCCTGGGAGGAGCTTGTACAGCATCAAGGCACAGGTTGTAAAGTTCTTCTTTCATTTGAATTAATACAATTAGATTCATTTCTCTCAATAGATTGTCTTATGTGGTTTGTTTCATAATCTCCTTGATCATTATGATGAATATGCTTTATGATATTGGCTTTTCAGGTGCTATTTAATTTGTTTTCTTGTTTTGTGTTTGCAGAATTACACTTCAAGGAAGCTCATTTGGAGCGAAGGAGCGAGGCTTCCACAAACTAGCATTGGACCCAAGGTAGACCTAAAACACTTGTTTGCCTTTGTTTTAATTGCATATTTAGAGAAAGATAGTTTTTGATTGGCTTGCTTGTCACTAGATATCTTTAGATACTAGGAAGGTCGATCTTGTCT